>CALSCE010009465.1:4957657-4969447 GCA_943593645.1 Bovichtus variegatus | reverse complement strand
GTGTGTGTGTGTGTGTGTGTGTGTGTGTGTGTGTGTGTGTGTGTGTGCGTGTGTGGAAGCAGGACAACAAACTAGAGTGATTATTCATGATCACAGTAATACTTTGTCGCCTCTATTATCAGCATGACTGTAACCTTTAACCTTTCTTATTCTTTGCTGCCTGTGATGTTAGAGACATTTTAAGCTGATTCACTACTTAACCCCATTGTACTACAGAACACACCGTGGTAATAGTGGCGGCTAAAAGCTCTGGACGTTCATGTGAATTTAAACAAGCGTCTAATTATCATCTTTGATCATCTGGGATTTAGATGTTTTTTGTTTGTTTTTTTTACAGACGAGACACATCACTATAGTAGCGCATCAGTTATCGTATGAGTTTTGACATTGGTGCAGCTCTTGTTTTAGCTGCTTTTTCAAATAATATAGTCTCTTTCTGATTTTTTTCTTTATCTGTTTTGCCAACTTGTTATAGTGGTTTATTTGTATACAATCTACATGATTAAAATGTCATGCAGAACCGTGAAGAGGCAACTCATGGGTCTTCTTGAAGAAATATTTATCATATTTTTCCACCGTGGCATTTACACCGATGTAAGTGATTGGTAGACTTTCATGTACTGCGGCAGCAGTGTCTGCAGGAAGCACAGTGGAGGAAAAAAAGTGTTATTTTTCAATTGAGATTTTCTTCAGTTCTGTCCATTTTGCTTCACCGGCTGCTGGCTTTTGGACTTGAAAAGACACAGAGAGCAACTATGCAGGAGAAGAAAAAACCCGCACACAGATCAGATGAAACTGTCTCCTTAACTCTGCCTGTGTCGCTCATCTTTTTTTCCTCTGCACTCTGAAGTCCAATCTCAGTCACCGTGTGTAAACTCAGCAGGAGCCACAAGCTGACAATTCTGCAAAAAGCTTTCATTAAAGTTAAACTCTGATTGCTCCATTTGAAGGTGACATTAAAAAAAAAAAACATTCATCCAAATATGCTAAAATATGAAAATCAGGTACTATTAGGCAGCAGTGAAAACTCTGAGTGATACAAAGTTTATGTCTATCTATCTATCTATATGGATATCTATATCTATATATCTATATAGATATATAGACATCCATATAGATAGATAGATACATTCATACCCATCTATTTATGTATCTATATATATACATTACATATATAACTATATATATATATGTATATATATACATATCTAGGACTGTAAATTTTGATCAAGATATTTCTCACAGATAATTTAATCTATTAAAGGTGTTAACTGCTTGAACACTGTAATTCTGAAAGTAAAGTTAGATTACACAATGCCGGTTTCACAACGGTTTAGTTCTGCAGACTCACAGAAGTCAAGAGGAAGAAACATTTATTATTGCATCTGTCACCAGTCCTTCACTGTGACCTTTCATTTCTCATCCAAGAACTTGCAGTAATAGAACTACTGAAAAGACACACTGCACTTTATCACCCTTCACATGACCTGGTTGTAAACCTGCCATAATTGACAAATGTCTAAAAATGGTTATTTTTCAATTCTGAGGGCTGGTATCACCACAGCACTATATTTCAATTAACTTATCTAAGACCCAGTGAAAACATGCTCATAAAAGGGAGGACTGTATCATTAAAATGAATAAAAGTACTATTATCCAGCTGCAGATAATTACCACATCCAAGAACTTGTCACGGTGCAATTCTTTCCACACCTTATTTAGTTCTGTAATGTTATTTAATTTGATTTAATGGTCATCTGACTTTGGATTGTCATTTTTTTTATTCAGCTGCTCTTGAATTGTGCTTATTAACCGTTTAAGGTGGTATCCCCTCGAGGTGAGGATGGTGCGTGAGCAGCTCCAGCCTCAGAGGTTAGCCTGACTTCTGACTGCAAAGTTGATTTCTGACACTTAAGATAGAAAATCCAGGTGTGGGATGAGAAATGCTGATCTCTCTCATAGTAGCTCTTATAATATCTACCATCAAGGTGCCCTTGAGCAAAGCCTTAAGTCTTTAGGTTGTACAAGTGGTGCTCATCAGGAGAAGAAGGGTTACATAGTGCTGAATCACAAGGTGCTTAAAGGAATAGTTTGACATTGTTTGTCATTTGTTTACTACTTTGTCTCTTTATTATAAGGCTACAGCCCGCAGGCGATTAGCTTAGTTTAGCTTAAAGACTAAAAACAGGATGAAGTTGTAATTAGTGAGCTTAAGAGTTGCTGGTCGCCAGATTTTGTCAATTTTTGATAGAGCCAGGCAATCTGTTCCCCACAGTTTGTGCTAAGCTAAGATAACAACAAGGTTAACTACGGCTTAAGTAAGTGTTACATTGATAAGGATCATAGACCGTATATAAGAAATGGATGTCATCACTGTGATGTCACCCATTGGTTTGTGGACTGCCGTTTTGAAGCCTCTAGTTTTTGCATTTTGGACTTGGAGTTGAACTCGTCAGGAAAATCTTTACTAAGGTAATAATCAAGTGAGGAATAGGACAATTTTCTCATAGACTTTTATACAAACTGACTTATTATTTTAGTACAATAATATTTCTTTAATTAATTAAAATTATAATTATTTGAAAAGGTAACGCATTTTCTTTGTGTTTCATATAAGCTAAACAAAATGTCAGATTCAGTTATTTTCAGTTTCAAGGCCTTTACATATGTGTCCTTGAAATAGTATGTTGAGATGATGTTTTTTGTCAGCTGAATATCTCTCAGGAAATGTTTTCACGCTGAGCACCCATGAGTCTATCACCAGGTGGTGACACTGGTCAGCAGCTGGTCACACTGCGGCTTTACTGTGTAACAAGCTCGGGTCAAAGGAAGGAAGGTTGTGTGATTTGCTGACTGAGGCTGCTTCATCTGATAAATAAACAATGTCATGTGATCCGAAGGGGAAGCGGGTGACTGTCATGTTAAGCTACTGCTTATAGCTCAAAATTTGAATATGGACATACCGTTTAAAAAGAAAAAAAAAAAGCCATCATCATCAGAGATACTGAAGGCTCTTCCAGTTTGGTCAAGCATGCATACAATCTATACACTTTCCACTCACTTGATATACTTGGGGGCACAGCAGGACCAGCAGTTTCAGACAAACAGCCAGTGATGAGCCACAGTTTTAAATTCTAATGCTGCTTGTCGTTGTGATTTTATGGTGGATGATGACTTGACTTAACCACCTTAACGTTTACCTTGATCAGATCCTATCTACAAGTTTAAATGTAGTCCATTACCTCTTTAGAACAGCTTTCAAGTATGGGCCTTTGGTCGAGGGCCTATCATTAGTATACTGTACCATTTGAAAGGATACCAAAAGCCCCCACAGCAAACAAATTAACAAAAGTGGCTGCAACACGTTGACCCTGTAGATATAAGCAAATGGTTTCAAGCTCACTGCACTTCTCCAGGTAGCATCAGTTTGTGTGTTTGATGAATTATGCACATCAGAAGAAAACGTGATGTGGGATTTTAAAAGATGGAGGTTGGGGGCATTAACAAAACAGTGTCCCTGCGGTGGAAAGGAGCAGTCTGACTTGCAGCATTATGCAACTCTGTGTGAGGAAATAAGTTTTTTAAAGATGGTAATATTTTATCGATACAACATAAGCTGTTGGATAATGCCACTAGCAGCCGGTGCTCCACGACAGCTGCAGCTGTTAACCGGAATTCCCAGGGAAATTTGAACGACAAACGTGGAAGCTATTGTGCAGACAATAACGCGAGAGCATAGCAGCATATGACTGTAAAAAGGTTATTATACAGTTCACTATCTATGAAACGGAATGTAAAATGAGGGAGTTAGGATTCGGGTGAGTAATCATAACTTAAATTAATGTATTCTACAACAAATAAAGTATAGAATTTATCAGTTGCTGCTTTATTTAAAGGTATATGTACACATATGTGTATTAACTATCCTTTTTATATATAGCACAGTGTGTCAAGTAACACTCATAAGTTTACATTAAGTGTATACCTGTGTAGATAAATTATAAGGTGAAAGCTAAATTGGCTTTCACGAGACTGTGAGTCTGTGCATCATGTGGAACCTTCTTCTGCGTTCTTTGTGGGTGACATTTTGACAAAGAGCCCCCGTCAACAGCTTCTCCCTTTAGTTGGACTGCTCATCAGGAGTTTTTTTGGAAAATTAATTCATCACAAGCCAGATTAATCAAGTTAATAAATTGAGCCAATTATCCCAGAGTCAGCCCATTACTAACTTATGGTAGCTGACAGCTAACTTCAGAGTGATGGACAAGCAGCTACAAGAAGCTATTTCATGAATTTCAAGCAACATGGTTCATAATAAGTGTTCAGTGAGCGGCAGCACACAGCTCCAGTGACGCAATATGATTCACTGTCAAAGTTTCTCCAACTTTCCAAGCTCAGCACCATCAGTGTGACAGTCAGAGAGGCAAGATAACAGTGAAGAAGAAGCTTTCAAGTCATTTGAACATTTTCTGCTCTGCAGTATACAGAATATAGCATATATACAGCGTACAGCATACGCCAAGCAATGCTTCTGCCATCATAGTTGACATACTGGTCATTGTGTGACTGCACACATCACATTTTGTGATCATGAATTTAACTCATTCATTAAGAAATAATTGTAAAATAACTTTTGAATATATAATTATTTGTGTTAACATTTCATACATATATTCATGTCCATATTCTTGCATTTATAATAAAGTTATTAGATTATTTACCTGTTTAAGTTTATCTTGAATATTTCTCCTATATTCCAATTTTCCCTTAAATGTTTTGCTTTTCACTCCTCACACTTTCCAACCCTGAAAACTATGACAACACAGTAAACTAATGTCAGTTAGCTCACCTCCTGTGTTATTACATTCCCTCATTATTCCTGACTTGTGCCTCTGGCACTGTCTCCTCTGGCACTGTCTCCTCTGGCACTGTCTCCTCCTGGCCAAATACAAAAATGTCTTATGTCCAATCTGCAAAGACAAGAATATTTGTGAGACTTACACTTATGTGATGTAAAGCGAGAGAGAGCGCCAAAATCAATATAATCAACGTCTTTTCATTTTTTTTCTGAGTCATCTGCGCCCATAGAATTGGATTTCCCACTCACAAAGCCAGCAACACTGGCAAACACTTACAGCTGATAGCTCACAGGGAAAAAACGAGCTCAGAAACTGGCAGCTCAAAAAGACACCAGAAGTCTTATACTGCAGCATCATTATTACCATCATCAAGGTTATTTTAAATGCACAATGGGAAAGTTGGTGGACTGGAGAATGACCACTTAGCTGATCGGAATTCAAACTATAAAAAAATGTATGTTAAAAATTGAGAAACTCATATAAAGAACAAAGCAATCACTGGAACATCCAAAAGCACAAAGATTTTGTGCTTGCAATGCCCATTTTTTGTGTGTTTGGGATGTTTTAACCTAGGACCAGGGATGCAACATTCAGCCAACATGTCCATGTGGGCCCTTACTTGGACCAGCTGGGTAACAGTGTGGGATTCAAACTGGCATACTATATTGTCCATGTCTCTCCTGGGCATGGAAGGAGACAACCATCATCCCTGTTCCCAAAAAGCCCCAGGCTAAAACCATGAACGATTTCAGGCTTGTGGAGCTCACCTCCATCCTCTACAAATGCATGGAGAGGGTGGACATTGGGCATCTTACCAGCATGATGAGTGAGAGTCTGGAACCAATCCAGTTTGCCGACAAGGAGAAACGGCGAGTTGAAGATAACAGCCTAACTCTTCTGGATACAGTGGCTAGGCACCTCGACTCGACTAACACATTTGTTATGATTTTATACATGGACTTTTAATCGGATTTTATTTCAATCTACACAAACACACTTATGCACCGCCTTCAAGGACTACAAATCAACACAACACTGCTTTTATGGATTAAGGATTTTTTAATGAACAGACCCAACACGTCAGAGTGAATGGTTTTAAATCCAGCAAAAAAAATTTAAATAGTGGGGCCCTACAAGGCTGTGTCTTGTCATCCATCCACTTTATATATATATATATATATATATATATATATTTATATTTATTTTTTTGTATGTTTTATGTTAAATATTATTCTGGATGCCAAAAAATTCTGGATCGAAAAAATACTGCAACACTAACTGTAACCCAATATGCTGATGACATGGCTTTGGTGGCCCACCTGTGAGATGAGCACTCCCTGTCCACATGTGGACACCATGTTCTTCTGGTAGACCGTTCCCTGGAACTGAACATCAGTAAGACCAAAGAGCTGTGTTGGTCCTTCCTTCCTGCAGCAGTCAGACTGTACAATCTCCACGGCCCCTGGTAGACCACCACACACTCATCAATTCAGACTGTGAAATGACACTGTTATGTGCGATATCTCTGTGCAATATTTCCTTACTTACTCATCTATTGTTACTATTGTTATTTTTAGCCCGGTACTACTGCAATTGCACTTTACTTACTTAATTATCCACTCAATCTTAGTGTTCACATGTTTTTATTGCATTCTTTTTAACTTTCTGCTGTGACCATGTACATTTCTCCGCTGTGGGACTAATAAAGGATTTCTGATTTCTGATTTCTGCAAGGACGTCGGGTACCTGACACCCCACAGCCTCTCTCTGGACCACTCAGGCTGGAGGAACAGGTGGTGGAACAGGTCCAGATCTATAAGTACCTGGGCACTGAGATGGACCACCGCCTATTATTCACCCAACATGTGGCTGGGGTCTACAAAAAAGCCCAACAGCGCATGTTTCTCCTCAGGAGGCTGAACATTTTAACAGCAGTATACCACTCACCCCTCAAATCAGTCCTCACATTCAACATTGCATCTTGGTAGAATTTCCTCACAGAGATAGGCAAGAAAAAAATAGAATCATTAAGCAATGCGACCAAAGTCACCGGCACCACTCAAATACAACTTTCAGACCTTTACAGTCACACAGTAAAGTAGAGCAGACTTCATCACTAAGAACCCTTCACAAGCCCTTCACCACTCCTCCCAGCTACTCCCATCAGACAGCTGCTTCAGAGCACCTCTGGCCAAAAAAAGAACTTACAAATATTTCATTCCCACTGCAATATCTATTTTAAATAGGGCCAAATAGACTAGTTAGTATTTTTTAATGCAGCTTGTGGAATTATGTTGTGTTTTAATGTAATTCAATGTGAGTCTTTAATGGGTGTATGTACTGTATGTATGTTATTTGGGATCCCCTAATCTGAGACATTTTTCTATGATTATGTGAAAGACAAAGGTTTTTGAATTTTGAATCTCATGAAGGCAAAGTTTAATGGCCTGTTATCCTACCTTTTTATCAGTTACCACTTTAAGTTGGACTATAATCAGTAGCAATTTTGACATAATAAATAATAATACATTTGGCCAAGTATTCCCAATGGTGGCTAACCCGTTTGGGGCTGACATGGCAGATCCTCCTTCACCCGGGAGCCATTTGACTGGCCAACAGTTGTCCAGTGAGTTGGAGCGCCCTGCTGCAGGGTCTGCTGACTGCCCTCTTGCTCTTCCTACTCCCTTAGACAGATTGAATGTCTCATCATCATGTCTGTTGAATGAAGCATGTGAGGGAAAACAGCATGAGCCTGGTCTGCAATTTCTACTTCAGATAAGAAACGATAAACCTGTATTGATCCCCAGAGGGGAAATTCAGCTGTTGCAGCAGTACAAGAACAGCAATTGTAGAGATAAATAGAGAAAGAAAAAAAAGACATACTAAGAGGTATATAAGTACCTAAAATAAGAATAGAATTGGAAAAAAATTTAAAACTATATGACATAATGAAGGCCAAATTGCTCGCGATGGCATTGGCATCAGTGTGTGTGTGAATGTCCATCACTCCTGATGAGCAGGTGGCAGGTTGTATGGTAGCCTCTGCCTCTGTATGAATGTGTGTGTGAATGGATGAATGCTTACTTGTGTTGTAAAAGCACTTTGAGCGGTTGCAAAGACTAGGAAAGCGCTATAAAAAGCTGTCCATTTAACCTTTAACTGATTTGCTCGAATCTGCTGATCAATCATATGCTCAGGAGTTTAAGGTGTAGTGCAGCATACAGTGTGTGCAAAGTGGGGGACTGAACTAACCGACCAACCAACCATACCATAGTGTGTCTAAAAATGCCAAGATGAATTTTAATTTGTCATGTTATTGTCAAATAAAATGTAATTTTATTGTAATTGAACAACATTAAAATAAACGTATCTATTAAATCATCAAATGATCATTAATCATTAAACAAATAGAAACCTCCTTTTTGAGTATTTCCCTTGTGAACACATTAATGGAGGGTGGCAGATGTTATTCCAATGGTGTACGACTTGAGCACTGAGATTCCCCTCAGCAGCTCACTGACTTCCCCGAGCTTCTCCCTTGTGTCGACCTTGCTTTTTGAACTGTGTGAGGGAATTGTCTGTCAGTGTATGTGCGAACCAAGAGCTTCACTCTACGTTAAAGGACACATTCCTTCTTGCAACATGGCCAGTCTACCCAACAATGGGACAAATCATACTGTATGTTCTTTCAGAATACATAACCATAAATTCATGGTAGCTTGCATCTTAGTGGGAGCCTACTTAGTCCCCGGGTGTCTACATTTATGTCAGTCTCTATAGGCAACAAAGAAACTGAAACAATCTCAACTGGCCTCTGACACAGCTCAGTTTTCCCACTGAGCTGCAAATAAAACACAATTGACAGTTAAGCTAACTGGTCTTGATGAGGATTACTGTCTGTACAACAGTGAAAGAAAAAGCAGAGAAAAGTATGCTCGGGGGTGCAGCTTTTTATTTTAAGTAATACATTACAGTTATGTGAGTGAAATGAACAGCATCAGATTGGAAGCATCTTACGGTCTTCATCCTGTATAAAAAACTGAAAGTGATTGATATTGATCAGCATCCCTTCCAAACATTACAAATCCCTCACAGATATATTAGGGCCACTTTTGTGCATCTGACAGCTAAAATCTAACCTGATGCACTTTTAATGAACCCTGTGACACAAACAGAAGAGATTTTTTTTTGCTGACGGATCCCAGTGTTAGACCAAACCTAAATGCCAGTGCGAGTTCCACAGAAAGTCGGCAACACTGAATCATCTCAAATGTACGACCGGAAGAGTACATTTTTGAAGCCTTTTCAAAAAGCTGGACACACAATAGCTCATTTTGACGCAGCAGTCTGTGGGCACATCCTCTGTGTCGGCCAGACAAATGTGGTCCAGACAAACTTCAGTTTTTTCTCTTCCTTCGTCTTCTTTTGTCAGCAGTATCAGTGATGTTGGACAAAGGTTTTCATCTTTTCTATCCTTAAAGAAGATACTGAAATGTATCAATGTGTTCCAGCCACAAAGTCATGGCAGACTCTTTTCCTCAATAATATGCTTGTCAAGTGTATCGTCTCTCTGTTTCCCTCCTCCTCGCTCTCTTTTCTCCCCCATGGTGGCTTGTAAGCAAACAACACAGTGCTATGAATGGATGCTCAGTGCTTCAGGTTAATGTACTTCATTAGAGGTTCTGTTTTGCATGCCTGGCTTAATTTAACGGGCCGGAAAGCCTTGGGACAATTCTTATGACATTTCAAGAATGCTAGGCCTCGCATAGGAGGCTTATGTTTATGTGAAACCATGGAGAGAAAGAGAGGAGGGGATGGCAGAGACTACAGCTTATTCTGCCTGTTAATGGTTGTTTAGAGCCTAAGGAGACAGGATGCAGACGGACCCAGGGAGCACACAGCTGGAGTGTGGGGGGGTGCTGGTGGTGGTGGTGGTGGGGGGCATTGCGAGGTAACACGCTACCAGGAGGGGGGTCACATACATGACAGCAGCAGTCAATCATACGGCGCTCCCTTTGGGTTTTTCTAGTTTCCACTGAATACGCTTCCACAAATGCACTACAATAAAGTTAAACATATATTGTACAGAAATGGATAATATATGGAAAAATAAATGGTTTAGTTATCATACTGCATGTAGGGCATATCTATGCACATGCAAAAGATAGGGCAATATCAATATTAGATAGATTGTTTTATGGGGGCACATTAGGCACTACAATTTATGCAGCGTAAAACTGTGCATACTTTTCAGTTGGTTTTCTCTCCTTATTGAGAGCAGTCTTCAACTTAAATAAAGAGGTGGGTACACTTCCTTTGCTAAAGGAAAGGAGATAAGGCCTTCACACAATTCCTTGGGGCAACAACATTTAAAGTGACGCACCATTCAGCCATCAATGACATCCGCCGTCACTGATTAATTGTACAATATGATTAAATTGAAAACATCCTTCTTAGGAGGTGTGATTGTGTTTTTGACAGGAAACCTTAGCACCACGGTTGTCTATTCCTACGTTCTTATGAATTCTCCTCACATCTTTCCTTGACTTCATAACATTTTCCATCGAGGTCGAGGAAAACTGGTTAGGAAAAAACAGAGGACGTACTTTTTTAGACTATTCGACCGCAGACTGTGGGCCTTTCTACTTTCTTTTTTGTTCAATTCCTGGTTGACTATTGGACCATGATTATGTTATTTAATCCCATAGACACTTAACAATTTAGTAAAGATTGACTAATATTTCTGTTTGACATACATTCAGGCTTCACCAAATACATAAAAAAGGTATTTCCGAAGGCTTGAATTAGTTTCTGACACTGGGAAAATGGCGAAGAAACTACTGTATCTCTGAACTATCTCTTTAACCAAAGCACACACGTGTAGGCTTTTCTTTTAATTGCTAATGTAATATATTTTCACTTACCTGAAATAGTTTGGAGCCCCCCTGGGGAGGCTTGCTTCCCAGTTTGAAAAGCTCTGATCTAATTTAGTTTAATTTCTGACCTATTAGTCAAATTGTTTGAGTTAGCAGAGTTAAAATTCATTAATTGTGTCGAAAACACCCTGTAACAATGGCTCAGTTCCATTAAGTGTCCCAGAAAACAATGCCAGTGAGCCAGCATGAACAATGGGCTCTTCTCACAGCAGCCATTCTGACAAGTCATTGCAGGGTAAACATAGGTGTAATTAATAACATTAATTACGGCCCTGTTCCATTTAGGTTGGTCAGGCTCTGGTATTGTGCATGCTGGCTAACTGGAATGGATTTGTCACACTATATAGAACGGGACCATAATTCATTTTATCAATTATACCTGTGTTTACCCTGCAATGACATGTCAAAATGGCTGCTGTGAAAAGGGCCTTATACCAGGCCCCTGAAACAAGCTCACCTTAATAGAATTAAGTCAATGTAATGTTATTATGATGTCTGTTCTTTTCCTGCTTTGACAAGCCAAAATGTCCGCTGTGAAAAAAGGTCTTTTGAGAAGATGTTTTTTATCATTATGTTGAAGACACAAACACAAATCTATTTTAATTAGCTGTTAGAATGCAAGATAATTGTTGAAAGCATATCAATACACTAAACTTATCATAATCAAAGCCTGTGTACACCTACACTATGCTGCCACACACACACACCTGACTCGTGTTGAGGAAGCTACTTCGAAAGCATACAGGAGCTTTGGAAGCTAACAATTACTTCACGCTGGAAGAAGTTAAACTACAGCAAAGCTACCCTAGGGAGAAATCTCTTTTTAGTTAACTAAAGCTACCTAGAAAATTAGTTCAACTACTTTGTCAAAAATAAATAAATAAATACATTGACAATGTATGTGAAACAAAATTATAACGAAATATATTACAAAAAAGTCACATGCCAGGAAAATATGTTTCTCACTCTCTCTCTCTCTCTCTATATATATATAC
>CALSCE010009465.1:4884482-4947657 GCA_943593645.1 Bovichtus variegatus | reverse complement strand
ACACACAGTATATATATATGTATATATACATACAGTATATATATATGTATATATATATACTGTATATATATATACAGTATATGTATATATACAGTATATGTATGTATATACTTTTTGCTGCCCGTGACGCTTTCCCCAAACAAGCCGGATCCCTACAGTCCGATCCTTTAACTTTGAGAAGGATTTGTGGAGGAAATTTCGCCTGTTTAAAGGCCTTCCCCCCTCCGCCCGCGTGGAGTTTACTGCTGTTGGCAGCTTGGGGGATTCACTGCGCGCTGGGATACTGTTGTGTTCTTTTAATTTTAAATAGAGACGCATAGAAATCAATTTCAGAAAACTTCTCTTCATATTAACTGTATTTATTCCATGATGATATGGTGACCATTGCAAAAGTACTCAGCTGAGGACCATGTCACTGTCCACAGACCACATTTAAGTAGTTACTCTGTCTCACAGATCCACAGAACAGCCACGATCTCTTGTTTACAACATATTTTATACCTGCCGCCTTTCAGGTATAGTCTTCTCCCATTGGTTGGCTGGGGCCAGGTCCTATTGGCCCCTTGTTGTTACTTAGGCGTGTCCACACCTCTCAGCGCTTCTCTGCTCCAATCAGATCTTCTGTCACCCTTTTAGGTGGTGTACTCTTCCGCTTCACAGTTTGCAAATATTGCTTCTTATTTCACAGTAGATTGGCCACTAAGTTACTTAATTCAATAACATCTTACATATCACATCTAAATAAGGACACAATAAGGCACATTGTAACAGTTTACATATTGATTATTCTCACAATACAGAGGATCTTCTCTTCACTTCAGCCAGCTACGTTTGCTGCTTCTGCTAATATGCATTGTGCCTTCATGTGTTTGGCTATGTTGGTGTTTGTGTGCTGTTTTGAGCAGCTCATTTCCGCTTTTGCTGCTTGCACGTTGCTTGCTACCTGTTTGCATTGTCATTTGCTTGTACGAGCTTGTGTTGGTGTGTGCAGCGATGAAATATGTATGCTCATGTTTGTATGTGTCGCGCTGAATTGGTTTTGCATTATATTTCCCTGCTGGCTGCTGCCTTTTTTTGTTTTTTTAATGATGCTCTGTAGCTCATTGTAAAGCAGGTGTGTTGCATACTGGTTGCTGTTGTCTTCCACACAGCCCATTCACATACCAGTAGCTATTTCCCTCTAATATCTTGCCTTTTTATGAAAAACTCAACCAGGCTTTACGGCAGCTTGCTTTGTTATTCTTCACATCATACTCCTAACTAAACTGCTGAGCTCCGCCACACACCATGATTTCTGCTCCTGTCACGAATTATTGTGTTTTTGAAACGTGTGTAAATATCTGCGGCATAGCTAACACGTCTTAACCTGCTGCTCTGCATAGCAGGTGCATTGCTGGGTTTAGATTTATCTCAATTCACTGGATATTAAAAATGTTTTGTAATGGTCAGAGGTGCTTTACTGTGAAAAGGCTGATGGTGCTTGCCAACAAATGGCCTTGTAGATTCTAGTTGGCATCTGCTCTGTATTGAATCTGGCTATATGAGGCTTTAGTTTATGATCATTGCACATCTGTCTCTGTTGTGCTGAGGTTTGTGTATGTTTGCGGAGAGTGACAATGTCAGAATAGATGTCAAAATATTAACGCTACAATATTCTTGACATAACAAATCTGTTCTGTGTGAGCTGGCTGACTGGAAATGGTCTTAGTGAAATGGGACATGATGGATTGCTATTATTGTGTCTGCTTTTTGTCTAAGAACTGTCATATTGTGCTTACTGCTACCTCGGTGACTTCACCTTGGCTTCATGGGGGTGGTTGTGTTTGTTAAAGCAAGTCTATGATCTTGGAAGAATTACAGCATTTGACTGGTTTGCCACACAAATCCAAGGCTTGTAGGCTTCCATTGTGGCAGACGCGCAGCGACGACACATGTTTTTAAATAGTACAAATAGCAAAAATACTTAATAGGATGTTCAATGTGTAAAGCTGTCATAATTGGTTTGACACAGAGGTTGACATACTAGTGCCCTTTTTTGATAAGCATTACCAATCCAAATGTCTCACTAGTGCAATTCCATGATCCTCTTGTTAAATCTCCCTGGAACCTGACAGCGGTAGCCTATTTGAACAACAGGGTCATTTTTTTTTTTTATATCCAAAGTTGTCAAGCAGTGGTATTTGCTATGATTTTTAGATGTTACTAATGGTAACTGGTATCCTAGATAAGGATAACTACTGCTCATATATTGACAAACTGTACACCTTCACTTGAATTACTTGTGGTTTTATGGTGCCAGAACCATCAAATTCTGTATGTTGTCATTTTAGCATTGAAATGAAGAGAAATTTATCTTTTAATGTTCCATCCTACTCTGGGGTTCCTGCTCGATAACTTATTTTAGGCTATATTTTAGCAATGGGGGCAGAAATGGATACGAAATTAATATTTTACACCAATAAATAATTCTATTTTGTTTCTTCTGCCTGTGAGGAGCTGGTGATACCTGCTTTGCAAGCTCTGCAGGCCTCTGTCACACATCCTGAATAGTGTGTGCGACACCTCAGACTGCATCTCCAGTTTAGAGTGCAACGTCAAAGAGAAAACAGACAGCTTATTCTGCAGTAAAACAATGGAATGTATATTACCCTGGGGGCGTTCTCTAATGTTTATTTTTTTGCTTCAGTTTCCATAATGTGACCATTATAGTAGTTCATCATTACGAATAGTAACTTAAATGTGAAGAAAGTCACCTCCCATAATGCTGTATAAACATGAAAATCATATTTTCAATGCCATTCCTGAATTAATTTGGCAAGGTGATGTATTATTAAGGAATGCTGGATAATCTTTACCATTTCGTGTGCTTTTTTTTTTCTTTTTTTTTTAATCTTCTCTTCAACAGTCGACTTTTGTTGTATCCTGCAGTATAAGTTTAAGCTTTTCATGTGAGCAAGGTTTTTGGTGTTCCTCAGGGAGCCGATCTGGACCCGCTCTCCCTCTGTGGATGATGATGATGATAATAATGAGGCAGTTTGTGAAGATTAAGACCCTTATTCACTGATGTTCGTGTGCACAGTGTGTTCCCATTACTGTGTTTTACCTCTAGCTGGAACAGAGTTAAATGTTTTCCTTAATTTTCTCATAGGATTGGAAGAAAGAGAGGAAAATATTGTCCCTTTTTGTTTGTTTAAAGTCAAGTGTTGAAAATGATGACAAGTAAAAAGTGGAAATTCTCACCAGACTAGTATAACCTACTTGCCGTCTCACAACAAGGATGACAACATCAATGTTGATTTGACCAACAGAAATAGTAACAAGAGAAATAACAACACTGACGGTGACAATAATTACAACAATAATGATGAAGACCCCAATGGCTGTGGCTCAGGATGTAGAGGAGAGGGCAAACTGACTCGGTGAATTGCTGCCATCTTTCACAATCCTGCTGGGAAAGCATAATGCAGGTAGTGCAGAAGTCTGCAGCAGGGAAAAGCATACGATATAAAGCTTGCTGGCGGTCGAAGGCAATACTCAACAAAATCTGAGATGTGGCTGGATATCCGGAGTATAAATTGGTGCTCTAAGGTGGCTTAGTCCAAAAGGGATATGAACAGTGGTGCTGATACTATATATTGTGTTGTTGCTGCCTCCTGATTGGGCATTGAATGAGTCCAAAGATCTGTGTCAGAGTGATGAATGCGAACCTCTATGGGGTAAACCAATAGCAAAGCTTGTTAGAGGGCGTAGCACAGACGAAATGGCACAATGACAACAGTAAAAACAATTAGTGTTAAATAGTATAACCAGAAAGCACTTCACAAATCAATTAATCACAAGAAATAAAAAAACGAACATAAAAGGAGAGCATATGAAAGGAGGTCTGTTAAGTAAAAAGAGCTGAAAGAAGAGGATGAATTATGAAATGTATTCAGCCGCAGGCAGGTTATTCTGAGGTCTAGAAACCCTGCTGGCAAAGGCCCTATCACATCTCATTTTTAATCTACAGTTTGAATCAATAGAAACCTGCCCAAGAATGTCAGTCCGTCTCTATTTGAGTCAGAGGATCTGTGATGTACTTTAATTATCTTTAAAACCTGACGTGCCACACCTTTTGAAACGTATCAGAAAAATCAGTTCCGAAAGAATTCCGATTATTCCAAAGTAGAAAACAGTCCATCTGAGATCCATCATGGCTGGAAATCATACGGGATATATTCCAGTGAGATTTTTACACAACTCCGACAGAAGTTCTGAGAAGTCTGACTTCACAAACCTCATCAGACACTTCTATTTTAATCATAAATATTGAATCTAAGACTGTGATACCAAACTGGTTTTAAAAAAAACAGGACTCATTCCTAGTATATTAGGAGAGGAAAAATTAAAAGGAATTTTCAAATAATTTACTTAACGCCATTTTGTGAGTAGCGGATCAGTGGCGTTTCACTTCTACATTGTTAATGATACTGTGATCTGTGTGTATTGAAGCTTGTAAAATTATTTAACTCAATGTCTCGCTGCAACTAAACTACTCTTGTGACTCTGTTTTGTTGTGCTGGTATGGTAAACATCATAGAAATGTCAGTGGAACAAACATGCTACTGCCATCGTTCCTATTCTGTCTAAAGAGATGCGTCCTGGGAAAAGGCAGTACAGCACTCTTGAGTTTTTATTTTTTTATTTTTAGCTTTGATTTCAGTTTGACTCGAGGTTTTCCATATGCAGGATGTTTCTCGGCCTGAGAGATGAAAGAGAATATAGTTTTGTAATATGCTGAAGTGGATTATGAAATATACTGGAAAGTATTTTCTTCTGAATGATGAAGGTTACTCTACAGCAGAGCAGATATCTTGCTTATCATTCCTCTAATCAAACCGCTTTATGTAGATATGAGAAGGGATCCAAGTGATGTCATTCTCTGCATCATTTAAAAAAAAAAAAAAAAACGGATCACTCATTTGCAGATTGCCCTCTTGATAGCACCAACCCCCAAAAAGTGAGTAAAGCTTTAAAGCTGCAACATCTGACTGTCAAGCTCTGTATTGTTGACCTTTCTCTTTTATTCTGCACTAATTGAAGTTCAGAAAGTCTCTCTGTCTCAGCAAATATTAGCAGGGGTGTAAGAAAACAGGAGTGAAATGCCAGCATAAGCCCCTATAAAAATAAATCCCGTTGTCTAGCTAATTACAATGGTTGTGCTTCAACCTTCAGAACTAAACATATATATTTAACTTAGTTGATGCCTTCATTACAGCAGGCAATGATGAGATTAAATGGATGTCCTACTCATACAGGCAGCAAATACTGCTTGTCAGCTTTTTGGGCTCTGTCTAGTACAGTCGGGCGGTGGAGTAGAAAACCATTACTAATACCAAAAACTGTATGAGCTTTTGGTAATGTATGGAAGCAAAACAGCATATGTGGAACTTTTTTTCCCTTTTTAGTCTGACTGGCTCATAAATATACTTTTTTGAATTTTGTTTAGGTGTACAGAGGCTGTACCGAGTAAACCTTATTCACCATGTTATACCAAACTGAATGCATTTTTTTTATTTTAATTAAATAATTAAGTTTCTTAAAATATACCCTTGTATGGTATATAATATATATATATACAGTATATCTATTGTTTTTATACTTAACTGCACGATTGCTCAAGTAAAATTTCCGATTACTAACTTTTGCTAATGCATTGTAATGTTAATAAGAAACCTGGGATACCTGCTGCAAAGAGGAAAGGTCAGGTCTCATGATAGGCTGGCTACAATCTTCTGGGGTATATGTTTCATATCTATATAGATATATCAATATCTCTCTCTCAATCTATAGATATCGATAGAGGGATATATATATGTCTTTGTTTTATATCATATTCAACTGAATATCTTTGGGTGTTGGACAAAACAAGACATTTAAAGACAACACGTTGGACTTTGAGAAACTGGGATGGAAATTTTACAGACCAAACGATTAATCTAAATCGTGAATAGATAGTGAAAATACTCGTTAATTGCAGCCCTAACTCAGATATTACATTATTAAGTATTTTATTACTGACTGACAAAACACAAAAGCAGCTAATATATGAATGGGATTTGGGGGAGAATACAGCAAAAATCGAAGCTTCACTAGAAGGAAGATTTGAAGTATATTAAAATCCTTATCCAGTTTAATTTTGTTAAGCCACAGTTCCGTGGGTTGTGTAACAAGACGTGTAGTTAGTTATGCAGTACTTTGTGACAGCTGAGGGTCACAAAGAATTGTATAAGCTCTGACAAGCGTCATGGGAAATGAGCAATGAACCTGCTGAGGAAATTAAAAATTAAGTGGGTCCTATATGCTGTGCCAAAACTCCAACATCACGAAGTGCACCGTTGATGTTCAAGGTGATTATATCGCGGCTAAATTGAGTGTAAATGTGAATGTTAATCACCCAAGCCTCTTGACATAAACCATTTCTCAGAAGCAGTATTGCGGTTATCATGCAATCTTAAATCAACGTTCCTGGTTGAAAGCAAATTACTTAAGGAGCTGTCCTTGGTGCTGATTTTCTATGTTGAACCTCTTGGCATTGGTTGGTTTTCATAAAAGTATATAACCATGCATAACATCATATTGGTAAAGTATGATTAGAAATACTTCAGCAAAGGTCTTTATGAAAACACTTTTTTGAATGATGAGTTTAAATTGAAAAATAGCTGCCATTCTGTGCACAGATAGCTTTTTGGAAAAACTGGTAATTTAAAATGTCGTTTTACATTATTGCTTATTTAAATGCACATTTCTACATACAGTATCACATTTTATATTTCTGTTCCCTGTAATGTGTCCTATGGAAAATAAAGGGCAATTCTTTAATACCTTTTACTGTTATTTTTTTTAATGGCCAAAATAGTAGCAGCTTCTTTCTGCAGGGGATAAAGAACATTACATTAGTCCAAACTGGAGCTTAAATGATTGGTTGATCAACATAAGAAGTAATTTTTCAAAGTAAATTGAAATATCTTTGGGTTTTAGACTGGATGTAATAATAATTTGTTTCACTTAAAGTATAAACAAATTAGGAGATAAGTTACTAAGACATGTCATGGCTGGAAAAAGATACTCTTGGAAATAAAATGTAAACTGCCCTGCCACTATTTATTTTTCAAAAATGAGACTCAGTCAGATCATCATTAGTTTCTTTTATGTGACTTCAAATATTTGTTGCTGTTGTTAAGACAATATTAAACAATGTCAGGTTCTAGTTGTCATCATCAGCCACACAATAAAAAATAAAAAGAAGAAAGAGTCTGAAGATTAAGAAATGTGTGTGTATAAAAGATAGTATGGGAACTTGTGAGCAATGAACCTGTGTTGAGGAAGATCACGAGGCATGAAAGAACTATTGCTTCTATAAAAGAATATTACCTTTCTCTATGTAGCAGAGTCTGAAATGACAACATTATGCTTTATTCTTCTGTGATGTAACACAAGAATAAAAGACCAGCTGCTGTACTGCTCTGATATTTCGGATAATGTTTAATAAAAATGTGATGACTGATGATTGCACCTTTTTATAACATTTGTAGCTAGTTGCTAACTGTGTGTGTCTATTTATTGTTTTAGCAGGTAGTGTACAGAGGGATTTTTAGAGCTTTTTCACTGCAAACAGCTGCCTGATGCGGCTAAAAACAAAGCTATAAGAGGGAGTGAATGAAAACAGTAAAGCTACAGTATGGGCCGTAAAAATGAAACAATGACCTAAAGGATGCTATAAAGCCTCGTAGAGCCGAGGGAAACTGGAGAGTTGGGTGATAATTATGAGCAGCCTTTCCTTCATTCAGAATATAAATACAATTTAAAAAATAAATAAATAAATAATAAAATAATAAATAAATAAAATTAAATAAATAAAAAAAATAAAGATTAAAAAAAAAAAATAATAAAAAAAATAAAAATAATAATAATAATAATTGGATTCTGCTAAGAATTTTGTATACAATTGAAACTCGGGTAATGTTTATATACTTAGCATCCACAACTTTTACTCAATACATATCCCTAGTCTAAATTTAGTCTAGGATTGGGTTGCAACAAAATCCACTTTGGAGTGGGCAAAATAGTCTGACAAATTTCCTATCAAATGTTGTATCTGCTCTCAAAGAAGAAGTCAATAAAAAACAAAGTTAGTTATTTCACTTAAATATAAAATATGCAATGCATCTTGAGGTTTAGATTTCAAATATTCTATTATTAATCATTTTTAAACTTTTAGAAACTTCCGAAACTTTAGATTTCTGAAAGTTAAACGTTACATTGCTGCGATAATTGCTTTTAATCTTTATACTGTGAACGTTGCTCATTGCTGGCTCCGGTCAAAAAAAATCAGGTCCTATGTCTTTTCCTAACCACTATTCCTTGACCTCGGTGAAAAAACGTCTTGAGTTTAAGGAAAGCTGAGAAGGAGAATTCATGAGGACTTAGGAAAAGACAACCGTGGTGCTAAGAGAATCCGACTGCACATACACTGGGCTACGTATTTATGTTGCGACGGCGGATGTTATTGACATGAGTGACGTGACTACAGTTTTCACCAAATGAACTACTAAAAGGGCAGCTGGATATTTCGCCCCTTGAGTTCTTATAGTTTTTGTTTCATGCAGGATTATATAAAAGTTGACAACGGTGAAAAATAGTACTTTATTACCAAGGTTGGACTTGAAATGGAAAAAAGAAAGTGAAACAAAATGGTTGTCACTGTCCACTTGTATTAATGGATATGAATCCCAATTAGTATGATTGTATGATAATAATTGAATAAATAATACTTACAAATACCTACAAATCTACTACTGTAGATATCATCATTCTTTAGTTTCAAATATGTTGAATTAAAACAAATGGCTTATGAAATTCTACATAACTCAGTAAACACCTCGAAATGTTGACTAAATTTGATCATTTTACAACAGTAACTAGTGTAATGTTCACAGTTTGCCTAATGGGTTTAACATATTGTTAAAAGTTCAAAACAAATAAGTATATTATGTCTACTAACACAGTATTCATTCAAACCTTTATTTAAATTGGAAAATGAGGGTCACCCTCATTTACAGTGACGTCAAGTGACGGATGGGATTGATGGAACAAGCTTCAGCACACTTCAAAGATAGATACTCTTCACAGTTCAAAACCTCACGATCACAAACCACTGCGTATCAATCTGTAACCGTTTGAGTTGATCTTCTTTGTTGTTCAACTTTATTTATCCATGTCATCTTGTTGTGTAACTGCTTTGACTGTACTCCAGGAAAAGGCAGATCCGAGTTATGATGACCGTGTCTCTATTCAGTGGTCCTTGTCCCCTGATCCTGAGGACTGTCCACCTGAAAGTTTTTGTCTCTCTTTGCCAGAGACACTATTGTAACTGTTGACAATTGCTTTCCTGTCTGCTTGGCTGAATGCTATGATTAGTACATTCATTATATTGTCATGCTCTGATGCTCTTTTGCTCCCCATCTGCTACCACACACACACACGCATTTTACTGACAACTTCACAGGCCTAGTTGGCACTTTTAAACGTGGCCAGGATGTGCTGTAAGCTCCGAGGGAAAGGCAAAAGGGAATGAATATAGAGCATTTCTGGGTTTTTCATAAGAGGAAATCCCTCACAAACATGAAAGCATTTTACTGTGTGCATCTTAAAAAAACAGTTCATGTGCATCGTCCTCTAATCATAGCGTATAAACAAACCACACAAAACAACAAAATTAAGGAAAACAGAAAATTATAGGCAGCCTGCCCTTATAAGGGCTTTTATGTTTGTGAATTGCTGACTGTAACGAGGCCTACGCTCTCCATCTCACCCCGTGGATCATTTGCCGTCTCTTCAAAACTCTTACAGTAGCTGTTGTTCACACCCACATCCACTCCCACTCCGTTCTTTCCTCCTCTCACTCTCTCTTCGTTTCCGGCTGCGTAAAGCTCAGGACGCTTTTTCTGGCAAGCACAAATCCAATTTCTGGTGACTAATCTGCATTTCTTTCGCCCTCAGCCTGCTCTCACTGAACATTTGCTGGACAGAGATGGAATTAACGCAGGCAGAGGGCACAGCTGCACATGTTTAACCTTGCTTGCAGGTCCAATTGTTATGATCAGATTTCTTTTATATTCGCTGTATTTGGAAAGGAAGAGAAGTCTTGACTATATGTACTACATTGTAGTTGCATATATTTAATTTGCATAGCTTTACATTTTGCCTGTGGGAAATATCCATCCTTTATTAATGGATACTATGAATTAACCACAAAGGTCATAGTTGATTTGAAAACCTTGTTTTATCAGTTAAAAAAATATATAATTGTAGTGTCTTTTTAAAATTGAGTTCATAATGACCCCTGCTTGATCTCATAACAATCAATGATAAAAGTGCACCTCTGTTGCACTGGCATTAACCCGCACCTTGCTGCCATGTTCTTCATGGTGCTTGTGCTATGATAACTTATGTACACCAAGAGAAATCCAATTGTTGAGAATCATTGTCAGCTGAGTTGGGGGGCCACAGCTTTTACTCATGATTTATTACAGAAGCGCTGCCACATTTGCCAATAGGAAAACACTTTCAGTGGAGTCATGGGGATATACAGAGATGGATGAGAATAAAAATTGAACAATATTTCTCCTGCGCTTACCTCACATTCCCTCAAGCCGTTTCTTATTTGTGACCAGGAAAAGAAAACCGACTACATTTGATTGAGTCTAGATGCATGTGTATGTGTTTTTTTTTTTTATTTGGAGGTTGTTTATCTTCATAGTTATATTTCAGTTTCTTTTTGAATTCTTCCTTCGTTTTTAATTATTTTTTTCATTTGGAAGATGTCCTGTGTTGCTGGCTATTGCTCTCATGTCAGAGCTGTAGCTGCAGCCAGCTCTGTGCTCGAGATACTGGACACCTCTTCCTTTCCCACTCTGAAAGAAAATGTTCTTTCTCTGTTGTCCAGAGGAAGAACATTTATTCCTCGTGGTTTATCGTCTACCCCAAAAGTGCTTGTTACATCTGTCCGGCTCTGTATCATCCATCCCCTTGTGGCTGTGCGTGATGTTATGTGTGTATTTTGCTGAGCTGTATCTATCCTCGCTACAGATAACAATCTACACAAGTCACAAACCAGCAGAATTCATCCAGACAAAAGGTTATAAATGAGTTTCTACAGTGTTGCTGCTTCTGTTCTCTTATGAAGTCATATAAAGTGATCTGATCTGAAGGTAAGGGTCCTCTCTATTACTCCAAAGATCAATAACTGCCTGTAATAGTCTCTTTTTGTATGTCATTTGTAGCATAGTGTCTACTGAAAAGAATTGTGCAGACTAGGCTTGTCATGGCAGTCGATATGTACGGTGCTCGAGCCTAAACTGATTACATTACTTGCCGTTTGCTCTTAGAAATAAACACTCATTTAGTTCATTTTCGCATATCAGTGCCTGCGTTTATCAAATAAAAAAAGCTCTTAATTTGTACTAGATTTCGCTTATTATACGGACGGTTGACCGACAAGACGATGGCAGAGGATTTGTTGTCATAGCAAAAGGCAAAAGTGCCTTTTTGGCAATATTTCATTGGGATTTAAACCCAGTGCTTATAGGGAACCTGGTAACATTAATGAGGCCAGCTGTAAGCTTGACCGGAGAGGCCAGACACGCAGCCATCCAAGGTTAAAGATCAAAGTTAGCGCTTTACAGATATTGAGTGTAATCGACATATATCTTTTCTTGTAATATCTCTGTTGCAATCGGTAACACCGGTGCCACGAGTTTATTAACCGGTGGGAAAATGTCCTCACTGTGACATGCTGAGTGGAAACCCGCAGTCTATTTGATCCGCATGATAGTCTGTGTTAAACACTGGTTAATGTTTCAGTGAAACGGTTCCAGGTTTTGCATTCCACATAATAGCCCCTAATATTTTCATATAAATATTTGTGTACCATGTTTTTTTTTACACTCTGGAAGTTGGTATAACAGGGATATTGTGCTATATTCAGACCAGAGTCTTTTATTCCTGCGAAAGAATGAGTTGACATCTCATTCTGGTGGTGACTACCATGGGGTGATGGTGCTAGTCTAGTGGTCAGGCTTTCAAATAGAACACTGGAAGTTTGTGAGTTCAACACCAGGCTGCCACCATTGAGACCCAGAGCAAGACACTTAACCCCGAGTTGCTCCAGGGGACTGTCTCTGTAGTTAGTTCACTGTAAGTCACTCTGGATAAGAGCGTCTGCTAAATGACCTGTAATGTAAAAAGATTCTATCTTTGACCTCTTAATTCAAAATCTACTACCAAAGGGCAGCAGACATTACTACTTACTTGCAGTAAATAGTATGTGCTGTGTAATTGTCAATAGCAACATTGCCATATTTATTGCCAGAGATATACACTGTGATAAATGTGTAGAGGAAGTCAAATAGCAGTTTGTTTGGCATAAACAAACACAAAGAACACACTGGCAGTGATCGTCAACATGCCTGACAAACAAAACCTCTAACTTCATATTCAAGGACAAAGACGGCTCGATAACTCTTCACTGTTACAGTGAGCCATGCTGAAATTATTGTATTATAGTGTATTATCACCCTTATAATTGATTCAGTCATTTTGTTATGTAGCTATAGATTGACCTCTTTTAAAAGAGATAAAACAAATATTTGTTTCTTAATTCATGTCATATATTGTGCGCTCATCAGAGGAGCGTATAAAGATGAACTGATTCACTGCTTGTGTTGAACGCTGCTCGTCATCTGTAGTGTGTCAGAAATGCATGTTGTTATCCACAAATTGATTCTTTGTTTCAAAAGTAAAGGTTTGTTTCACTGGAAGAAAGCTTTGATTTCATATAATGGTTAAATATAACTCTTAACTCTTAGTAGAAATAAAGTGTGGAAGTGTTTCAATAAAGGAAGCAAATACTATCTTGCGAGTTCTCAGATTTGGCAACAATGAGACTGTGAGATGTGGTGATGTTGGTGCAAAGGGTTCAGTGCAGAACACAAGTTATTAAATTCTCTGTACGGATTGTCCTAACTACTTTAAACTGCCCTGATAGCTCTCCACTATGCATAGTGGCAGCACTCCTATGGAAATGTGACATTTGCTTTGTTTCCCGCCATCTAATGAGCCAGTTAACATTCAGTTGTTCACCCTAATTGACTCTTACGCTCACCGGATGGAGGCACAGGACTCCAAATAATTACTCTCTTTATGAGCCATCGTCTAATGAATTTAAGTGGCATATTTACCAGTCGGCTGACTCTGGTTGGAAATGGTGGAATAAAAAGATGTCTGCTTTCAGAGGAGTAAAACACACATATGTTGCTGTGTATATGCATACTGTCGACATTGAAGGCAATTGACAGTTGTTGGAGTTCTACAGTACCTCTAATATTCAGGCGTTCCTTGACATCCATGATAAAAATATAATTCTTCAATTGCCCTGGGTATAAATAATGAAGCATGTCATGTCATCACAAGTTCAATGCAGAAATGTTTGCAAAGACTCAAGTCAGAATGTCCCTGGAGATTCCAGGACCTTGATTGAGACGAGCGTGTTGAAATTATTTTCATAGTTTTGGTGCTTCTCTGCCATCTTTTGCATATTTAAAACCTGCATCACAGTTTGGCATAAAAACTCTGAAACACAAGTTTGACCAGCACATCTCATCTCCAACTTTGCGTTTACGCTAACATACCAGAGGGAGAATTGAATAATGAATGAGCCGAGAAAGCAGCAAACTGATATTATTGATAAACAAAAAAGCTTTTTATAGATCACTTTGTCTGCTTGTATTTCAAGGTCTACCAGTTTGACTTATTTCCCAATAAGAATATAAAAACTTTACTTTAACAATTTATAGCTATTTTCTTTTATTTCTCATTAATATTAATGTGCTTTGTGTGTAACTAGACGTGCATCAAGCAGTTAGAATGACATGACTGAGGCTCGGTTTGAAATGGTCCAATATACTAGCACTTGGTGACCGTGGCCATTAATCGACGGCACAGCCTCTGAGGGAATACGATTCAGATGAATAGAGACGTTTGGTTTGTTTTCCATGGATGATTTTATCAAACCGTTTATTACAGAAAGAAATTGGATTTCACAAAACCCGGCTGATTGTTAAAACCAGTGAAAACTTTCATGTCTATTCACATTGATAAGGGAAATTCATAATTATGCTCTCAGCAAATAGGATATAACGGGAACGCCTGCAGTTTATCTGTCCGCTGCTAATTACTGTACAGTTTTTGATTCAATTCGTGTTCTGAGACACAGAGTTGCTCTCCACCTGGAAAAAAAATACTAATATAATCAAGGGTGTTTTTCTGCAAGTCTACTGTAATACCTTCCTCATTTCATACTAAGAAGTCGAGGTGTTTTCTCTTCTCCTGCTTTTCATTTGCAGCTTTGCCTCGGCTCTCAACACACATTAGCTTGTGTTTTCCTGACTTAAATAGGGTAGCTCCATGGAGGTTCACTCCCATGCAACTCCTGAGCCTCAGGTAACTAAAAGGAAGACTAGGTTTGACATACAGCAGTGCAAATGCAGCCGGGTATTATGTCAGGAATTAATAACTTTGAGCCACAGCTTGAGAGGCTTTTTCAGTTTTACTGAGCGTATAGAATTTACAGAATGTCGACATGAATGTAACTCTTTGTCAATTGTGCCATTTTTTTTTTTTTTTTTTTGCACCTTAGCTACTTGAAAAGATTTCTGGTGATTAGTCCTTTTTACTTAATGACAATTCAAAGTATCGCATTCCTTTTAGCTAAAGCTCAACAATTTGGCGAAAGTTGAGTTTCAAGGTTACGGCTGCAGTTAGAAACGGTTCTGAAAAACGTTCTAGTTGTAAACACAACATCGACCTATCATCCCCTTTTCAGTTGATATGGTGAACTTGTTGGCAAACTGTTTTTTATTTGCACACCCAGCAGTGGGGGAGTGACATTATCATTCGGTTGGAGTCCTGTTTCTGTCCTCCTGTTGAATTTCAGGCCAATATTCACTCTCCCTTCCGCTCTGTGGTTGGTCTCTACCTACTCCTGAAAGAAATATCTGCTAAATGCTCCACTGTGTTCACCAGCTAGTCGCTAAATGTGCCTGTCTGCTGTTTGGCGCTGAGCAGGTAGTGCATAGAGGGCTTTTATATATATATTTCACTGTAAACCGCTACATTTTACAGGCAAAAACAACGGCATGAGAGCTGTGAGAGTGAATCAAAACAGCAAAGTTGCGGACCGGACAGCTAAACAATGAGCTGAAACTATACATCTCAGTAAAGCCGATTATTCTCTGTAGGTTGATCTCTACAAGTGACACCTCTCACCTTGTCCTTTTGATACATTGCTATTATAAAACATTAAGTATAGTCTTTAAGTCAGTGTCCAGATAACTAGATTCATTCTGAGCTTCCAGTCAAATCTCATAGAACCACATCTCCATCTGCCACCAGATGTGGCTAGAAGCTCTGAATGAAATGTACTCGTGGATCTTCTGGACAAAATCTAGTAATTGGATCTTTATTATATATTTTTTTGCCCGGTTTAGTGATCTTATTAAACATAATGCAGTTTAGAACCAAGTGTAATAATAAAACTATCTTGTTTAAACTTTAACATAGTCATACAATTCTGCTGTTGATTTCTGAGTCAATATAGCTACTTAAGTTTCTGCAGAGAAATTAAACAATTCACTTTTTAGAGAGAGATTGCATTAGAGGTGTATTAGACTTCACTACGGAACGTTTCAAAAAATAACCATAACATTTAAAAGTAGCTTTATATTTATTTAGAAGAGCTACATCGTTGTTGTACTGTAAGTGGTTAGTATTTGACGTAAGAACAAACTGCTGGTAAATCACATCTCTGAAAAAGTTTTGACGTTAGACCGATGATCCATAAAGATGCTAAAGACTGCTTTGTGCTAACTTGAGCTCAATGAAATGTGCTGCAGTTGGACAAAGGACAGTATTGCTTTGTCCCTATTGAACCTGCATTTAAAAACTGAAAATTCCAGTTTTTAAACCTGGTCTGTCTGGTTTGTCTCTCTGATTTCAATGTATATATGAACATGCCACATTAGTAAAGGATTAATAGGAAACTAAAGACATTAAAAACCGGAGGACATGGATATATATCGCGCCTCAGTCACCGAGTTAACGTTCGGTCACCTGGGACACTTCTGCTGTGCTGAAGTGTCCTTGAGCAAGACAAAGAACGTCTACCAGGTTCAAGGAGGCTGTTATGTTCCCATGGCTGTTGAAAAGATGAATTTTCCTTTCGAGGGTCTATAAAGTGTCCGAAAAAAACACCCATCTCAAGGAAAAGTAGAACATTCAGAACATCGACAAATGTCCTCTTTGTGCAGTAGAAGGGCACGTTCACAAATGCAGAAACGGAACGCATGCTCAATAATCTCCTTGTGTTTAATAAGACAAAGTACAACTTAATCTGCATTATGGCAAGCCCTTTGGTTGACTTAACTGTGCTGAGATGGCTGACTCAAAGTACAAATTATGCACAACCTCTCTGAACTCTTTCATCTAAATCTAAAGCCACTTCACTAATTGCATCTTTTCTGAAAAGTTAGCTTTGATGTGTTTGACTATAAATAATACACTTTAAAGTAAGATGTATGAATTCCCTCAAGTGGACATAATTTAAACATAACTCGGGTAAAAACCTGCTTACATTCCACCCCCTGGCCAGCCCGCACAGGTGGAGCACGCAGCATAAGAACAGGTCCCACGAATTTAGAAAATATCTGGGCTGGGGCATCTGAGAGCCGCCCTGCATACTTGGCATTGCTGAGGTGGTGAAATTTTGGATGAGCTCCTTTTAAGCATATCAGAGCATCCCATAAAGGCTCAGCAGAATGTTGAACACCAAGGTGCTGCTTATTCCCTGCCTGCAACAGCGCGGTGCAGACGGACAGCAGATTATTAGCTGCTCTGAGGTCTCCGCATACTAATGACTCCGTCGGTCCTTCATCAGGACAACTTTCCCCTTGAATGTGTAGAACCGTCATTTACAGGTTAATGCTGCTGAAAATGATGATTGTGAAATATATTTTCACATCGAAAGCTCTACTGGTACCGCCGCACTTCAAAAGGTGATTATATTCCAAAGAGGGTTGCCGTTTTCTGCTGAAAGTAAAGAGAAATTCCATAATCTATTACATTTATATCATGCAACCAGAATGCATTCGTAGTATTGAAAGTATTGACCTGCTTTTTAGAAGTTTCTAATGGCTTACATTTTTTTACTTTAATACTGAGGTACTGTGAGCATACTAACATTTGCTAATTAGCACTAAACACACAGTGCAGCTGAGGCTGATGGGAATGTCTTTAGTTTTGCAGGTATTTCGTCATAAACTGAAGTATTGGGTCAAATTGAAATTTTGACCTTATGGCGACGTTCGATGAAAAGTCCGAGCATCACCGACGTTATTACAGTTCATCCTGAGGGGAACATGAATCTGTAAACTAAATTTAAATATCAATGCATCCAATAGTTGTTGAGACATTTCTTTCAAAACCACAAATGTCAACCTCATGGTGGCACTATAATAAAAGACATCAAGTCATTACAATACAAAAATGTTGTGTTGGTACAACATTTCATGGCAATCCATATAATATATATATATATTTTTTTTTTTCTCTTTTTTTTTTTAGATAATTCCTCTGGCATGGCGAAAAAGTAATTTTTTCTGCAAAACGCACTAAGTGATTCCAGTTACCGGAGAACCAACAGAAGTGTGTAGGTCTAAATATCTAGGTAGATATCGCCACATTAAATACTGTAATAATAACAACTGTAATAATAACAGCGAAGTCATGAGGTTTGGGGTTTGAGGAGTTTTATCAGCCTGAAAAGATAAATCCCTGTGATAAATGTCTGCACACCACTAATGTAACAGATGCAAAGTTGTGTGTTGACAAAAATGCAGCAAGGTTAGCAGCTGCTCGTCATATTACAGCTTACACTGCAGTACAGGAAGGCTACTTGATTAAGGCGCTCTGTAAACTCATCAACTCTATATGGCCTAATGCTGGTGTTCCCTACAGGCCCGTCAGCTACTGCTCATTAATTTGATTATTAATCAAGGTAGTTATTCAGTTAAACACAGATATCTGGGTTTTTGAAAAAGCGTACATTATTCTATCCCGTGTGGGTTTGTACATAAACTATTATTATTATACTACTATCTAGAGGAGGAATTGGAGATGTGTTTTTGGGAGCAGGTGGAGCCTCTGGACTAGGGCTGCACAACTTTAAAAAAAAAAAATAAATAAATAAAATGCAATTGCAATCATTTTGACTGATATTGCAAGTGCTATAGCATTCACAAAATTGGAAGGAATTATACTTTTTGCATCGTTATTTTCATTCAAAAATATTAAAATTAGAATTTTTTTTGCGAGGATCCAAACTAAGATCTTTTTTCTTTTGTCTGTAGAATACGATTTATAGAACGGGACATCTCTGTAGCAGCACTATACTTAATATTTTGACACATATTTTACCTAGATATTAACTAGTCCATATTTTGATTAAATTCCAATGAATTCATTGTTCAGCCCTTGTCTGGAGCATCCTTAAATGTCCATGGGGAAGACATTTTTCTTGCCAGACTGGTCCTGAGAGTGAGTTTTCACCGGCAGAAAGGTCAGCAGCTAGTGAAGTAATCATGGAGTCATTGGTATTTATCAACAACTCTATCAACTCCCTCCAGATATATTATGGCCATTTTGTGCTTTGGAGCAGTAAAAAGCTCACTTATTGCCCCTGTAAGGCAGCGTGATAGTGAAAGGTAAATCTGGTGGCATTCAGCGATGGAGGCTAACCTTCCACGGCAGCCGGGCTTCCTCCCTCACCTAATTACTCAGAGGACCTGTCCAGGACTCCATGTCAGCACTGACCTCACACTGATGTAATTTGACCCTTGGCCCACACGAGGTGGTCTCTGGTGTCACTGCCAGTCAAGAAGAGGTCAATGCGTCCCACCTTTTTAATAGTCTTCAGTTCAGACCATCTCCAAGTGGCCATGAATAATCCCCATCATTCATGTGACAGACAGGCCATCGAACCACAGCACAGAGGATACTCATGGCTTATTTTGCGATAAAGCTCTCATGTGAATTATTGACAGTAATAAGTGCTTCATCATGATGAAATGGACTTATTTCTTCACTCACATTTATTTTATTCTGGTAATAATAGGAAGTCCGTTGTGAAAATATGTACAATTGAGTATTTCCATTATTGATTAATCCGTCAATATTCGTTCCCAAATATTTTTTCTTTTATATCAAAACGGAAGATGAACATTGAAATTAAAGTAATAAATATCCTGCTAAATATGCAATGATACGCCACAGCTAAGATTGGTGACACGATATCTTATTTGCCTGTTAAATATTAATGCAACATGCTTTTGGCACAAGATTTCTATATGCACAACAGCCAGAAATAACAACTGTCAGAGCTGGCAAAGAAAATATTTATCACTGTAAATACGGCTCAAAGAAATGCTTATACGTCTCAGCACTCAGCACACTGTGAGATGACCAAACCTGAGCCGGCCAAAATAACTAAATTCAGGCTGTGCGGTGAAAGCTACTTGGCTTATGGCTTTTCATGTAGAGAGGAAGCTTGCTATGCTGTAGGGAAGGCAGGCTTGATGCAAACCCTTCTTTAGAAAAAGAGATGGTCTATTAAAATGCCCTGCATCATAATTTATTTTAATCTGACTGATTCAGGAATATATGTATGTTTGTGAGTAAGGTAAATCAGTGGTATTTGTGGATAAAATCAATTCTTATAACGGATCTGAAAGGTGTATTTTTGTTGAATATGTTGCATGTGTATCATGGGGGTGTTAGTGGGCATGTAGGGGTGCGATGACAGTCATCACTATGAAGGGGTACCATGGTTAAAACATTTTGGGAACCACTGTAACAGTTGTCAGTAAATAGCGAAGCATGGTCATCATAATTTGTGAGAGCCCACAATGGCGTATAAAATTTTTATTTAAATATGTAAAACCCAAAGATATGTAATTGAAATTGACATTTAGCAAAGACGAGCTGCGCATCTTTACATTTGAATGTCTGGAAATGTGAAGTTTGGGATTTTTGCTTGATGAATTGTCTACATTTTTAATGATTCACCTTCTGTTAATAATTGATCAGTAGACTGAAGGCTTTTCCTCATATGAACTCCCTTTCACACGTGTGGAACAAAACAGGAGATTGTTTGTGTCAGAAGCTTTGTTGTTTGGTTTAGGCGAGAGGTGGCACCTTGGCAGAGCGCAGGAGGCAGGACATGGATCACACCAAGGTCACATATCCAGTTCATCATTGGGTCATTAACAACAGAGTCTCTCGCTGTTTGACCATTTCGCTGTTGGCTCTTACCAGCAAAAGTCTCCAATCTCATTGTCTCTCCAGTTCGATATTTTCATTGGCATCTTCGTGTAAATGACCCTTCTTCTTCACCCACAGATGTTTGTTTTCTCCCAGTTTCACGCCAGCCGCGGTAGAATCGTCATTAACACGGCGGTTTGCTCACTGTGAATTCTTCGGACACTATTCACAAGCCTCTGTCAGACATTACATTGACTTTGTACTAGGGAACTGTCAGGGTAAAGACTGTTTAATAACCGCTCGCTATTTCCTCACTGCGAGTAGGACCCAGAAACCCCTCAAATAAAACCTCTGAAATGGTGGAATGAGCTCCCCATTGATATCAGGTTAGCAGAAAGTCTTCACGCCTTCCGTTGCAGACTGAAAACCCACCTAAAATAAAAAAATAAGCTCTGGTACATTGGTTTTGCTTATTTGAAGCTATTGCACTGCACTTAAAATAATTTCCCCTATTTGAAGCTAATGTACTTGCAATATTCTTGCTGTTCAGAGTTGTGTCCTTCTGATCGTTATTGTAAGTCGCTTTGGACAAAAGCATCAGCTAAATGTAGTTTAATGGAAATAATAATGTCTGGACATTAGCTTTCTTACATTCAGCTCCCATGCCTAGTTGATTTCAGGGTTGTGGCGTATGTATAAAGTGGCTTACATGTGTCAGAACTCTTTTAGTACTACATCTATGTTCATGCCTAATATGATTTATTTTGTGTGTTATATGTATTTTTACTGTTTTAAACCTACTACTAAACATACTGTGTATATAATTTGCAAGCTTTGGGCCCTTTTTAAGTATAGGAGTGGACTTTTGTCTTTGGGAACTCTGCGTGAATCCCAAACTCCTTGGAAATCTCAGTACGCTTATGTGCACAAACATGAGTTAAAATATTTAGATAAAGCAAACATTAAAATGATCTGAACTATCGTAAACAATTCGGTTTTGGTGCATTTTCGTTGGAGCATTAGAACTTTTGCAGCGCTTTGGGCATAAACAGGAGCAAACATTCAAGGATGTTTTAGATAGCAGTTTAACCTCAGAGTCTTTCTGATGAATGGATTGAACTGTATACTACCCTCTCAAGTGCAGCTTTGATTGCCTGTTGGGTTTGATGAGTATAAAATAGAATATATTCCAAACTGTGTGTGCCCAGCTCTTGCTGTCAGTGAGCCTGTACAGTACCTACCAAGGGCTTTCCAATGAACGGTGTGATTTCTGCCTGTGCAGTCTCTTAAGAATACTTTACCTGGGTTTAATGAATAATCAAGGACTGCAGGGTGATTTTTGCTCCTTGAAGCCACCTCACAAGTTTAGAATTCAACGTAATACTGAATGCATGATCAAGGGCGTACGAGGGTCCGATGGCATCAGTGGCCTAAGCATCATTTGCTGCCTCATTTAACTTTGTCTCTCTCAGAGCTATTGTCTTATTTAATCTCTGAAAAACCTAAATTTAGATGTATGTACTTCTCCATTTCATCCACACACTGTGACTTCTGTGTCTTTGTTATTGCAGTGGAGCATGCTAGAGATTAATGGCTCTATTTCAGACGGTTATTGTTGTGTGTAGGATCTGCGTATAGGCTGAGTCACGGATGAGTGAGGAAAGGCTAATGAACCCAAAGATGGGTTTATTTTTGAATCAGGGCTGATGTATGCGACTTTAGTTTGGAGGCTTGTACCGATTTAAACGTAGACTGTCAGAAAGAATTTTAAGTTCCTTTTTAGTTTAGTGTGTCAGATGAGTATAAACTTTACTGTCATCAAATTGAAACTATTACATTATATACCTATACTGTAGCCTTCCTCAAATTTGATACATGTAACCAGCATAAATGTCATATTTCCATCATGTTTCTTATATTCCATAACTGTAGTCATAGTTTGAGGTATGTGTGAGCTGAGCTCCTATGAAAGCAGTTAAATCTTACATCTGTGGAGGTCTCTAATACATCACCAGCTACCATTATTTTAATCAGTCAGCTGGCTACGTTATTATATCATTTTTTTGATTCTAATAAAATTGTTTTGATTAACAATTTGCGCTTCGCTATGCGTGTACATTTTACGACCACCAGCCTCCGCTTTCAAACAATGCGAGCATGAATTTCTGTACAACCCATGCAGTTGTTGAGTCATTTCCGTTTGGACCAAACGGAGAGCGTGCGAGCCACACTGCTAACGTGGCTTAAAAAAAAAAAAAAAAAGGCTTCATGTGAGAGTAGAATTTTAAACATTAAACATCACTCGAGTGACACAGTAGATTCACAAGAGAACAACAGTTCCAAGTTCAAACATATTTGGATAGGCAATGAGTCAGAAAAAAAACCCTTGCAACATATTAATCAATAAGTCTTTAGTGCCAGCTGGTCCACATGGGAAGCTCTCAAACAGAAAATCCACCTTTATTATCCGCCTACAGTCAGCAGCAGCTTCTCTTTGTGCTTTAAAAACGGGGTCACTGATATTTTTGAAGAACCAGGCAATGGAAGATTCTGTCCTCCTAGGAGCAGCTTCATGTTCAGTAAGGTGTTGTACCTTCAGTATGATCTGTTTTTACTGTGAGCTGCAGCTCCCAAAGACAACCAAACGGTTGGACAAAGAATATACCATTCTGTCATGTAAGGAACGTTAATTAGGCGTAACTTTTTTTTCTTTCACTGGAGTCCTTGTTGCACGGGAGCATCAGTGGTGCAGAGCAGCTACTCAGGCAGTTAGTCAACATAGAGGAGGCCCCACTGAAAATCACTTCTAGGTAAACTTGGTGCTAAAAAAACAAATCAACAGCACTTATAAGTCCCCATGTTTATCATTCATAAGCAGTATATAAAAATGTAATACATGCTGTGTGAGACACTATAATGTAACTGCACAAACGGGGCTGCTGAACTAGCTCTGCCTCTCCTGGCTCAACATTGAACAAAGGTTATCCTCAAGCACGGCCACATTGTTGAACTGTACCATTAACTCAAAGATGGCAACATTTCCTTAGTGAACAAATGGTTAACTGCAATAACGCACATAACCATAACACCAGAATTGTCCGTAACGGTCATATTGTGGTACACAGCCCAAGCAGTAACTCATTTATAGAACCATAACAACCTGGAATAAGTTACCCCTTGTTATCATTCTCATAAAAATCCTCCTGTGAAAAGACTATGCAGAGTAGGGGGGTAACCATTCTGAAACCGAAACCGACTGTATGCACAGATAATGAATGACAATACTGTAAAACACAGCTGTACGAATACAAAATATGTCTTCATAGCTGTTATAGTTGTTATAATTGTTGAACAATGTTGTACATTAATATGCATTTAAAAATGTCCTAATGTGAAAATGCCCTTGTATGGTATACGGCTTGTGAATGCTAAATAGGGGGACTTAAAGTGAAGCGTTACAGAAAAATCTACATCAAACCCAATGAGCTAATGGAATTTGTTTCTTTGTGTAAGGAGGTATTTTCTTTTCTTATTACTTGCATGTTATGTTTCTATTCTATGTGATTTGGTGGGTATTTTACAACAGCTTTCTCCTGTTTCCTAGCATTATGTGAGTTCTATCACCAGCACACACCTCTGTCCGTATGACATACGATGTGTGCTGAGGGCATCCAATGATTCACATCAATCATTGTAAACCAAGTTGTCTTCTTTTTTTTTCAAATATTTTAAGTTTGCATCATTTCTTATTTGGTTATAACATTGGAAATAGTACTCCATGATTATGACTAATGTTTTCTGTTTGCTTGATCAGGTTGTTCATTGTATACGTTATACAGGTGGGTGCATGAAAGGAGCAAACTACCAAAGGACATGTTTGATTTTCACTCTTGTTAGTGAGGGGGAAGAAAGTTTTTTCTATCAAACAATTTTATTCCGGTGTGACCACTTTAATATTTGAAAGAAGTAAATCAACTATTTTCTCTGGCCCTAAATCTTGTGTTTGGAGCACAGGGGGAGACGTTTTGTTTTGTCAGTACAACAGATCCATACTGTATGATTTTCTTCAATCAGGAAACGGTACAAAGCTTACCCCTGGTGGGTAAGCACAAAGCCTTCAGCTCCTATTTCTAAGCCAAGCGTATTTGCTCCCTGTGCGGAGTTTCTCCCCCATTCAACTTACTCCCACCAGTATCTGCTGCTCACTGCTGACGTATTCCATCTATATTGGCTTCACTTGCTCTTTGAGTTTCCAACAGCCCCATGTCCCTCTCTTTTTCCACCAACTCTTTCCAGTTACACTTTCATTGCTAACCCAGAGGTTGTTTGGTCAAAACTAATTGCACAGTAAAATCCAATTCATTGGAAAGCGAGGCTAAAGATTAGGGAAATTCCATTAGCATATGGTTAGGGGTGACTGCATTTCGGTCCTGTTTGAACTTCAAATGTCATCTCAATACCAATTACATTCTAAATTGCAATTTACCTCAGTTAATTACCTTAATTAATATTCAATGGAACACCAAAAAGACTCCTACTTGATTTGTTACAGTTTTAATTTAACATATCACGGCTCATAATCTGTCTCTGGGCTCGTCCATTTATCCACCTTCACATCAAACATACATGTATTCTGAGAGTAAATCGTTTTTCCATGTAGTGGGGTCACCGTCGCAGACGGAAAACCCACCTGTATCAACAGCATCTTGGCCAATAATAAAAACCATTGTAATAATTAACAACAAATCTTATTTCTGTATTTAGCACTTAAATTGTTTTGGCTTATTTTAAGCTATTGTACTGCGTTTATAATGATTTCACCTATTTTAAGCTAATGTACTTGCAAGAATTCTTACTGTTTGGAGTTTTATCCTCATGATTGTTTGCACTTATTGTAAGTTGCTTTGGACAAAAGCGTGAGCTAAATGTAATTATAATGTTATCCAGAGTGTAACTTACAATGATGGCAAGATCAAAAATAGACATTTTCTGTCTATTTGGACAGAAAATAAATCTTTGTACTCCTTAACTGAAAATATTAAGCTTATAATGATGGTTTAGAAGACTATCATAGTGCATCGTGTCATAATGGGTTTTACTACTACTTAACCAATCTCAGTCTGTTTAACATTGGGGTTGGCAAAGTTCATTCGGCAGATTTTAAAAGGAATTTGAAGTTGAAAAGAAAAAAGTCAAGAAGAAATACCTTTTTTTAGAAAAAAACAAGAGCATACATAAGGAATGCAGGAAAAGATATATTGCAGAGGCATCTGTAAAATAGGTGCTGCCAGAGCAATTGAGGGTTCGGTGCAGCCTTTTCACAGGTGATATTAGTTGTCAGTTGAAAGCTCTGACACTATGAGATCGTTTTTTCTCTCTGGAAATTAGTCCTAACGTGGAGTACTTCCATTTCATGCTCCCCATTTGCTGCCTCTCCAAGGTCTCCAGACTCCAGTGCTTTTTCTATTTTCCATTTTCTGTTAGCCGATGCTCCTGCAGATCAAACCACTGACCTTCATCAATACTTGCACTTGCCTCTTCCTGCAAAGAGACCACATTTGTTATTTATATCTATAATGTTGCAGCATTATTGGTGGTACATGCTATTTAAATCAGTGCAGTGTAAAAAAAAAAAAAAAAAAAAAAAACTACACTATACTGTATGTAAAACTGAGGGGCAACCCAAGGCTTAAATAATGAAAGAGGCTACCCCGAATCCTCACAAATGCAGTTTTCCAAATTGATCGGCAGGAACACATGAAGTCATTTTTAAGTAGCTCGCAAAAAAAAATGTGTGTGTGTGTGTCCTTTCTGTCTCTAATTGCTTGTAGTGTGTGAAAGTTATTTTCTCTCAAGGCTGAATGAGTTGGATTTTCCTAAAAAAAACAACAACAAAAAAAACAGAAAAAACAGACTCGAAAAACTAGAATGGCACTCAGAGAGCACAGACCAAACCAAGTTTCATGAAAATAGGGCTAGAGGTTTCTCCGTAATCCTGCTGACAGACAGACAGACCGAGCCAAAAACATTACCTCCTTGGCGGAGGTAATAATCCATCTCAATCATCACTTATGATCCACTAGAAGTTTGTGTCAGTATCAGCAGAGGCCCTGTCCTCTGCCTGTACTTTCCTATTTTGCTGTGTTTGGGACAAACCATCTAAGGATAAGCCGATGGATGGATGGACATTTTAAAAGGTTTAGATCGAATGTATTCTTCTATACGATTACAACAAATAGGGCACTTTGAGGGCAAAGTAACAAAACTGATTCCCTCATAATACCCGTCACATCTCTGAGCAGCCTTCGACTTCTTTATAAATCGCATTATTGATAACATATAGGGATTGTTTTACTTGCCATGTTTGTCTGGAGTAAATCTTTAACAAGTTTAGTGTTTCTGTAAAACTGTGGCTGATTTTAATCTGTTGATGTTGATCAACCAAAAAGCATTCACACCATGTCTGCTGCCATTTAATTAGCTGCACTGGAACTGCACTTTAAAACAAAATTAGCAAAAAAGTGAATGTTTTGATAACTGTAATTGCACTGAATTTAAAGACAGTGTCCACTTAACGTCTCACATCCCAATCACCACAAGTGCCATTCAGATTTTCAAAACACAAATTAAGAATCTTATTTTGTAAAATCTGAATTGTGCTTACCAACGAAAAAAAAGCACATAAAGTATATTTTTCAATATCCAGCCGAACTGATCCCAGACCTCAGACAGTGGAAGAGTAGCAGCATATCCCCGCTGCCTTGCTGGTCATTTGTGGCTGTTTTTTTACTTTCTTTTCTTTCTTTAGTTCAGGGCTGTTAACGTGGTACAGAGGTATATGTTGTTGCACTCTTCCCCTGCCTTTGTAAAACCGAAGTCATGGACTCAAAATAGCTTTTACTTAATGTCACTCATGCATTGCTTGGTACAGTGATGTGTCAGAGTTCCCCTAAAAGTCTCTGAGTATGTAACGCCTCCTTCTCTGCCTGGAAGCAGCAGGCGTCTGAGGTCAAACACTGATGGAGGACAACACAACAGGGTGCACAGTGACCTCACACACATGAAGAACAACCGGTAGGATAAGGTGATGGTACGTATGCTATAAATCAGGACGTCTTCTGGTTGAGCGTGTCATAAGCAAAGCAGTCCATCGCCATGGACCGAGCCCAAGAGCAACCGAGGCAGTTTCTACACTGCAGTGCTGTGATGCTTAGATGAGTACTTGTTGTAGTTCCAAAAAGTAAAGTACCGTTGTTTTTTGTGATACTTTATGAATGCAATAGAACAGTAGGAATCAATTATAAAAAAAATACAAAAATAAAAAAAGTAGTAAAAAAGATTGATTTTGAGAAAATATTATTATTTTTAAAGTAATAATAAAAAATAAAAAAATGCCATCCTAACCGGAGTAAAGATAATGAGGGGTGTCAATATTAGAAGAGCATTGATGAGGTGGACACTAACCCTGTACTGGAGGTTCATGCTTTTTCTTATCTGATATTTGGAGATGCGCATATTATACTAAACTTCTATTACAGCCTACATGAGTCTCATGTTTTACCCATGTGACTCACGTCTTAATGCCTTTTGTTCATCTGTGATTATAAAAAAAAAAACATCACATTTCCACACAGTCAAAGAAACTAAAAGTGTGGGTCCTGGTCATAGTTCCGTTTATAAAATCCTAGAGCACATCAGAGCCGAGAGTCAATCACACTGAACAGCAGGAAGATTGCGCCTGCATCTGATGTAGAAGTGGTTTAGCTGACTTCGCTTGCATTTAGCACCGCAGCTGAGTGTGTTGGAGTAGCAAACAGAAACGTTTGTGCTAGTCTGCATTGCACTTCCCTCTGTTTCCATCACAGTTATTATTGCAGTTTAGTCATTTTAAGACTAGACTCAGTTTATAAAGGTTTACGGCGTGCCCTGAGGTTATCCTGCATTACTCAGTGTGAAGTGACGCAGCTAAAAAAAGAAAAAAAAGTGCAGTAATTCAACTGGCACAATGGGAGTCGATTCAGGGGCTTCTAATCAAGGTTTAGGGGGCAGCTCTAATCGGGATATTCAGAGTGAGTTATTGTGCTTACTCCACAACTTACTAAAGAAAACAAGAAATGTTCTGTTTGATTAATTATCCATTTTAAACAAATGTGAGTCGGAAGTTAAATTAACCAGTGAGTTAACAGGAAGGGTGGGTAATCTGTTGACCTGATGCGTCTACATACTTAAACACCTGGCAGTCCATGCAAAATGACTTATTCTCTGTAGTAATTACAACTGTATAATTGCACAACCCTACCCATTACCTTAACCCTTTCTGGAAATGGTTTGTTCCCTCATGCAGTAGGGTGTAGACCTAGATGTAATAACTCTATCGTATATGCCATGTTGAATGAATAGAACTTAATATAAAAAAATAGGGTTTATTTACCCCTCTTTGTGTGAAACTATCAACCGTTTAAATAGTAAAAGTCTTTGGTAAAGGTCTCCCCTGGAAGCAGAAATGGGAAAGCCACTCGCAGTTGAAACTTTCTGTTCACTCTTTTCACCACAGGTTCCAACATTGTGGCCTCGAGATAAAAAAAATAAAAAAAGGTTTCAATATCCTCTTATACTTCTTATTTAATCATTTCACAATAATACCTCCCGACAGGCAGTGTGAAAAATCAATAACACGGAGTTGGACTCACATAAGACTCTTGATTCGTTTTTGAGGGAAAAAAAAATTCTGGACATTGGCTGAAATGCCAAACTGCAGTGCATTGCCATATAGAGTCAGTATTCAATAGTTCAAGCAATTTTTTTTGTGGGATTGTTCTCATTCCATGGATAAGTATGTAGTGAAAGTACAAAACCCTTTAGGCTTTTACCTGATACCTGCCCAATCTTGGCTACTGTGTCTGATTTAGGTGAACAAAAAATAAACTAACATTATCAAAACTCACTTTATCACTAAGCCTATTCCCTCCACAGCACAAAGTCATTTACCAATTCTCCAGATTCCAGCCTGTCTTGGTCTGAAAATAACAGAGTTTGTGATAATCACCTACACTATCACTATTTAAACTCAGAATTTAGCCTCCTCAAATTACCAAGGCAGTTGTATCCATGTTTTTTTGCCTGTGGGACTCGTGTGATATGGACATCTAAGCCTGGTGGTGTTGTCTCCTGCGATGGACAGAAGCTGCCAACTAGGTGGGAATGGCTGGACTGTAGCCTTCCATCAAAAGGACAATGATCAGTGTCTGGTATGCTGATTCAACCATGTCACCATGTCCAGTGTGTGATAGGAACAAGAGATTGCTGTGATGGGAAATGTGAAGATGGCATCCTTTTGGCTCAGGAACTGCTGGTAAATAGCGGAAGTGACAGACGAGAGGACACGCTCTAGCTGGCAAGACGAAATTGAATCCCGTCTCGCTTAATGCCTCTGAAATGATGCGTCTCTTGCACTTCTGTGCGGAACTGTTTATTCTCTCTCCCTGTATGCCTTTCGTTTATAATGTAGAGGCCTTAACATTTCCAGGTTATCAAGCAGACTACAGCTAGGTAGGCGAGTGGCTGGACATTTGCGAAAAACCTTATTAGAAACTTCAACAGACCAGCTTGTCAGGGAAATTCGTTAGCATATTTTGTTTATGCTCCCACAGTGCTGCAAACTGCCACAGCGGACTCGATCCGTCTTTAATCATGCTCTTTCACTTACTCATGGACGGCCAATTTGGATAGTCGGTGCTTGTCCTTGCCATATACCGCATACAAATAAGCATTGGTGTTTATTCAACCAATCATGTATCTGCATGCTAATCAATGGTGGAAGTGTGTTGTCTAATGTTGTTGTTTTTTCCTGTAAGTTTTTAGTTTTAAGTTGAACCTTTTTGCTAAGCAGAAAAAGCAGACGAAACAAAGCTGGACACAGGACAACTGTGTCAACTTGAAGGTTAGCTCACACTCGTATAACATCGTCCCAGAATTAAGAAATGAAATTGGATTCTAAAAGGTTTTTCTTTTTTTTTTTTTTCTTTTTTTAATTGGCTTCCCCACAGCCAGAGGCAGAAATGGTAAACATTATTGTAAAGAAAGAAATTATATTTATATATAGGTATTATGAAGATATTTCTTATCTGGCCGCCTGTTTGTACACTTGTGTAAACTTGGACAGAATTCTTAGATTGTGAAGATGAATGAGCTTGTATTAGGCAGGTCTGTCTGAATGCAAGGTCGACCGCATACATGCACATCTTAAGCACACTGAATGTTTGCCATGTCAAGGAGGAGAAATTGTGTATAGATTTAAGGTGGATTTTAACATTAGTTAAAATGTACTTAAAACCTCGGAAAACACATTGAGGGATAACTCTCCTTTTCAATGGTGTTGATATACATACAATAAATACACAACACAAATCAAATGGCAATAAAAGAAGAACATGTGGCTATATCACTTAAAACATAAAAGAAAGAAAAAACATTTTATTTCTGCAATGATGGTTACGATCAATAAGATTAGCAATTTAAACCTTTGAATGTGTCAGCGGTAATGAGATCCACTTAAAGTTTACATGAAGCATATTCCAAGTATGTGGGGCACAGTAACAAAAAGCAGGTCTTCCTAAGTGCACGGTCGCACATGCGAGAATGTGGGCGAGTGACCATCGCCTGCCGAGGAAATAGTCACCTGAAAGTTCACCAAAGTCGCATTCCAACCCAGGCGAAGAGGCAGGAATGTTTTTTAGGCCCTTTTGCTCGCATGGGATGGAAGTGAATGGGAGGGGAATGTTAATTTGGCACATTTTTGGCACCTGCAGGGTGAGCCATGTCTGAGCGGCTACTGTGGCTACCAACATTCCAAGAAAGCAGGGCTGAGACATATGGGGGGAGCTTTTGTGAAAAATGGCTCCCAAAAGAAATAAGAATCACCGTATCACTGAAAGAGCAGGCAGGCCAGTGTTTTGGTACATTAGACAAAGGTGTGTCCCATTACTATCTCCAGTGAAGAATCTTAAGGCTGAGTGATGTATGAAACTAACTCTTACATAAACCGGTAAATCAAATCAAGTTTATTTATATAGCCCAATATCACAAATTATACATTTGTCTCAGTGTGCTTTACAGACTGTACAGGATACGACACCCTCTGTCCTTAGACCCTCACATCGCACAAGGAAAAACTCCCTAAAAGAAACCCCACAATTAAAGGGGGAAACATGGAAGAAACCTCAGAGTGAGCAACTGAGGAGGATCCCTCTCCCAGGACGGACAGACGTGCAATAGGTGACGTGTGTACAGAACAAACAACATAGTTAAATTACAACATAGACAATCTATGTGACAGAAAACATAATACGATCATATATAAAAAAGATGGATCCAGGGGGATGCCAATAGAGGCTTCTTGGTGTATAATGGTATACACCATTAAGGTAAGGTATAATGTTTAGGGTTCATTAGCAGGTGTTGCTTTTATTGTGTCCTATATATTTTTTCCCATTCAGAATTAATAGGTGACTGAATATTTATAGCGGCATAATATATTCATTATAGCATTACAGCATTATTCATTATAATATAATATTATATATTATATTATATTGTAGAATAAGCGCAATATTGATATTTTCTTCCACCTTCTTTCAGATTTAATTTACCTCCTAGCTTTGATCAGTAACTGGTTTTGCCCTCCTTCACATCTGATATATGAAAAAAAAAGATGGCTCTCTATTGGGAATGATTGTATCTGGACACCCATTTCATGAAAACCATATCATCCCAATGCAGCTGTCAGGCGTCTCCCAAATAACCTGCCATCTCCCGAAAAAACAAACAATGTAAATGTGGGTTTTTAACTGACACAGTCCCCATTGAAAAGACTCGTCTCCAACTCGTGTGACTAAAGTATTATTGCCGCGCAGCGAGGACGCTGATCTGTTCCAGCCACAGAGATGATTGAGGAATCATTGTCCACCTGAGTATTCAGACTCTGAGTTGATGCCGTCAGTCACTGCCTGTCTCTGTCGATTACACGTGGGTGTCGAGAAGTGTGAAAATTCAGATGTCCCATGTGGCGCTTGTCTGCCTCGGTGCGTCCTTGCCCAAAGTCAAGCAAGTAGCTGTCCTTCCTGGTGAGACGGGCAATAACTCTATATTCGCATACCTTTTGGCTGTATAAAAAAAAATATGGACCCTATCCTCTGGACACGCACACTAAACAGATTTTAATCAAGCCACAGGGGCGCGACAAGTGAGTTGAGTGATTTTTATGAACTGCACAGTGACATCTCGCATGTCTAATATTTTGTCATTTGTCTTTGTTTTACCTGCTGTTGCCAGCAGGAACTGAAGCGGAGAGAATAATGTGGAGGGAATAATGCAGAGAGAGTAATGAGTAAAGAGAACAAATACTTTTTTTCATCTTGACACAATTTAGATGACACTTCCCAACACGCACTGTGTGTATTTTTGGAGATTTAGTTCTCTTTTTGTTTATTTTTTTTCTTTTTCTTTCTCTTTTTTTAAGTTTTGGATTAACATGCCTGAGAGGGATTTCAGTCTCTATTCTTCTCCGTAGATTCAATGAATCCACCGCTGCTGGTCTTCTGAGATATAGTGTAGGAGCTCAGAGGAAGCGAGGCACACCCACAGGGCCCACATTACTATTAAAGACGGTGTTAGAAAAAGGGACTGTTTTTATGTTTGTTTCTCCTAGGGCTAAACAGCATCTTCCTGCAGAACTACACAGGTCAGCTGGGGCTAAAGGCAGCTTTGCATTGAGAAAACTACCTGAGGGAAGATGGGAAACGCGGATATGTTGACACACAATTCAGTTCACAAATGGAAGTATTCCATGTGGTGAATACAGAAATGCCAGCAGCTGACAATATAGGGGCTGCTCCTTTTTTGCTATTAATTCACATATCGCATGTCATTATACACAAGGACGGCTGAGGAGTGGAACAGAATTCATCCCGATAGATGGTTGAGTATGAAGCCTGTCGGAGACTCACTGTATTTAATTGATTTACAAGCTCAACAGGAAATTGTAAGCAGTGAAAAGAGAATGTGAATCAGACTCTGAATATCTCCCAACACATACCGTCTGGTTTCAACGGGGAAGTGGCTCACTTGTTTTTGGAGAGTCTTGAGTGTTGAGTAAATGATAGCAATTAGTGAAAAGACTTTAAAACACAGATGTTTCCCTTTAAGCGAGGTTGTTCCCCTGCCGTGGTCACAGTGAACATAAGAAAAAGAAAGGGTCGCACTTGTAGTTTTAAATCCGAATTTTGTTCTAGATCTGCTCAGAAGTTTGTCCACCACAGTGACGCAACAATCCTGTAGATCCAGTTTTACCATAAAGCAGTTCTGCTCATTGAATGGTATGATTGCTCATAGTGGCCTAATACAAGTGTCTCACGGTGATGCATCATATGGCTTTACTAAACTTCCAAACCTCAATCCACAATATTAAATATAGTCCCAGTTTTGCATCTCAGTGGCCTGTTTTCTCAGCTAAAAACCTATTCACGACCTTCTTTTGTTGAATAGTTTAGGAGAAACCTTGCAGTTCCACTACCATGTCTTTGCAGCTTGAAACTCTGTAGCAAAGGCCAATAACAGCCCAAAAAGGGAAAATCGTCAAATGAGGTGCAAGGGGGATTCAAGTTGATGCCTCAGTGAAGAAGTGTATATATATATATGTGTATGTGTATATATATGTGTATGTATGTATGTGTGTATATATATTTATATATATATATATATATTATTTTCTTTTGTTTTGTTTTTTTTGTTGCAAGCAAATTCACTTACGAACCAGCCATACCCCGGACATCCAAACAAAAAGCCTGAAGCCAGGCTCAATTTCATCACCAATAAGTTTAAACAATGATGGCAACTCTGTTGCATATTTTTTATAAGACACGCTGAAGTACATTTACACATTTGGATAAGAGCTGTAAACCTGAGCAAGCTGAATGGCTTGAACAGTAATTTACATCTTCATCGATTAGCTGTTAGATCTCATCCGGTGGGACGGCTGCTGGAGGAAAGACTGACAGTATTGTCACTCTGTAAATCACAGTCTTGGAGGACTATCACTGCTCTCCAGACGGATCCTGATAGCATCTGTGTTCGTCTCTGGCCTACCACAGATCCTGACCTTCTATCAGATCCCCAGCCTAATCATGCAGTCCTCCTGCCTTCAGCCCTCCAGCTCTGGGTCCTGCGAGGGCACTTCCACCATGTTGAAATGAAAACACTTTAAAGCACTTTCTATTTGCTGCTCTATAGGGAGGAGGTGATTTGTCCTTGGGGAGGTCCTCTTGGCATAATGGTCAATAATATCTGCAGTGTGTGCTGCAAACAGGCAGCCTTTGTAATCTTTTAAATAATCATACAGTTTGGAGCTAAATCTACAGAACCCTCAGTGAGATGTTTCCTTTTTATCCCCAGTTCCCAAATCATAAAGGCAAAAAAAAAAAAAAAAGATTTCAAAGTTTCCAGTGTGATTCATGCGACTGTTTTGATATCCCAACGAAGGAATATCATTCTCACACTTAAGCAGCCTCGAGCTGCGAGTGGGATGTGTCCCCTTGGCTCTGCCTCTATTCTCAAACATTCTGTGGATTTATTGGACTCGTATTGTCAGATACTGAGTAAACTGAGTGATTTCTTTGAAGCATGGGCCAGTATTTATCCTCAAAGGAATGGTCTTGAGGCCCATTACTGTTACTATAGCAGCAGAGCCTGACCATATCCGTAGTCGCCGTCTCTCCAACTGTCTCCTTCATTCTTTACAGTCAGAGTATCAGTGGCAGTAGAATTGATATTATTAGCTTTATAAATGTTATCCATATTTTTATAAATGATGTTCAGGATCTCACTCAGTAAATGGATTTTACTTTCACTTTATACACACTGTAGCTATTGAAGCTAATTAGTGTGATCCACCTTATTAACCACTAATGGACAACTTCTTGAAAATCATTCGTGCTTTTAATTCTTTATAATTGGGGAAACTATTTTAGGGTAATGACAACTGTTGCATTGCATCAGCATAAAAGTTCATTCTTGACATTGGAATTAGCAGTTTGACTAACTTAAAGTCCATTTACGAGCTTGTTTTCAAGCACATTTCATGGCCTTCCTCAACGGATTGTGTTTGCTCAGTTGTCATGGAGAATTATTTAACTCTTGTAAACTTTCTAGCTTTTTCTGGAGTTTTCAAATGTATAACTGTCTTCCTCAGCCAATGAGAGTTTTGCAGGTTAAGAAAACTAAATGAGCTAGGGAAGAACGTGAAAGTACTTAAAAGCTCTGGAAACAAGCTAGTACGTGGACCTTAACAAAAAATAAATACAATAAATAAAAAATATATATAAAAAATATATATATATAATATTGTATAATGTGTTTATATAGTATGTATAGTATTCAAACTTTTATTTATTAACAATATAATTAGCTTAGACTATGTTCAGACAAAATGCATTGCAGGAGATACAAGACTAAAACAATTCAAACTTTTCAGATCCAGTTTTAAATGGTGTGAAATGTACTTCAAATAGCATCCGCTATCAGGTCCCGTCTCGTTCGTTAGATGTTTTGTGTTGTTTGTACTTCCTGTTTTATTTTGTTAACTGTATGTTCCCTCGTGTCTGTTGTTTGTAGTTCCTGTCCCCAGCTGTCTCCACTCTGTTCGTTAGTGTCTCCACCTGTGTCTTGTTATCCCCTCCCACTTCCTGGTGTATATAGTCTGTGTGTTTTTTGTCCCTTGTTGCCGGTTCGTCTTCGTACATTTATGTCAAGAGTTCCAGCGTTTATCCTGTTTCCTGAGTTCCTGATTCCTCGGCTTCCTCGATCCTGTTTCTGTGACCTGACTCCGTCTTTGCCTGCTCCCTACCTGTTGTTCTGCTACGCTGAGGACCTACCTGTGCATCAACCTTGTTTCTGTGACCCGACTCTGCCTTTGGATTTCCCCTGCATGTTTGTATGTCCTGTTGTTTGTCTACTTCACCCAGTAAAGTACATTACCATCATCATCGTTCTGTCTCTGAGTCGTGCTATTGAGTCCCTCTCTCCGTGTGCACTGGTCATACCGTTACATCTGCGAAAGTGAAACTCAGTCTGATCACTCATGACACAGTAAAACATGGAGAGCCAGGAAGAGAGCAGTCGTCCCCGTAAATGTGTGTGTCGTACCTCCTCTCGGTGCACTCTTGCTAGGAAAGACCAGCGAAAAAGCCGCATTAGCATCAGTGAAGCTCTTATGTTAACAACCTTTTGCAGCATCCGGTAGTTGGTCAGAAAAAGCACCTTTTTTTAGCGACCGCGCTCCTTCCTCATTCATGACAATCAAAGTTGCGATGGCAGAAAATCATTTTACTGTCCAATCCTGTCTTCACTCATAAATTACAGTGGAGATAGAGTCAGCCTTAAAGTTCAGAAAAGAAAAGGGGAAAAAATAAAACTTTTGATTTGGCTGTCTGAACCAAGTGGCAACTACAGCTGCACTTCTCCTAATGGCTGCAAGATGCTGACTCCAAGGGAACTGTATTGACGTCAAATGAAAAATCCTCCATCTCCACTCCTGAAATACAAAGTCGATATATTTTTTTCTCCTTTTTATAAAAAGTTAGTCTCAATAGTAACTTCTTTTAATGTTCCTTTAGTGGCAATTTTTTCCATAAGGAACATATTGAGGTTTAAGAAGATCACGTGTCATATTACAGTGCAATCCAACTACTGTAGAATGCCACTCTTAACAATTAGGAATGGGCTTTATTGACTAAATGTGTTACAGTTTGTCATTTTTGTATTGTTTTATCAACGTTACGGTACATTTTTCATGTTTATGGATACTGCATATCCAGCAATTAATACCTGACATGAAGATTTTTTCAACAACGCCACAAAACAGTCCTGCTTCTTGATTTGCAACATTGCCCACAACAACCTAAACACCCAGAGAAGCTTAAATGGATAAGGGATTTAAAAAAACTTTCCATCACAAGTTCCCAAAGCACAAGATGGCATCTTGTTTCATCTGAACAGCTGTCCAAAACCCAAAGACAGTTAGTTTACAATGATATAAAACAGACAAAAGCCTGCGAATCCCCACATTGAAGCTGAAACCACAGAATATTTGGAAATTTTGCCAGGAAAATGACGACGATATGATGATTCAACTGTCTTTCAGCTCTCTATGCCATATATTATATTGTCCCACCCCCAGGCCAAATGGATGATACCTCACTATTGCCATTATTGTACTTGCACTATATGTTTTGCCTTGTGTAACTGCTGAACTCGTTCATACCGTATATATCATAACATATTCTTAAGTACTGCTTACTCATTCATGCGTACATTACATTACAGTACATGTACTCTGTACTCTCATTTTATCCAATCTAATTTCTTTTTTCTGGCTCTAAGAAATGCCGAGATGTCAGCGAGCACTAAACTCAAATCCAGGATTCAAAAGGTGATGTCACAAACGCCATGTCCATGCTTTTTCTACAGTCTAGGTCTGATTACAGAGTTGGCTACATGGTATTAAAGTCACAAACGGCAATGTTTCTAGCTCAGCTGCTTGTTTTTTACAGCCTGACAGCTGGAGAGCACAAAAGATAAATTATCGCTCTGGCTAACTGCTTATTCTGAAATGACATGATTTGCATTAACGCTTGATCCTGCCTTCAAAATGGATCCTGCTGCTCGCTTCTATTTTGTTTCATGTTTCATGAGAAAAGAGCCTTCTCTTTTCTCAAGTCTCATAGTTGCAGAATTTGAACAAAGTGCAACAGACACATTAATTATGACAACAATCAACAACGTGCACACATACCAAAGCGGTTTCACTGGACTGTACAATTGTATTTTGCCTTTGAGCCTTGATGTTCAAAGGCAGTATTAGAATGAGCCTGGACAGCACCTGTAAAGGGCTGTTCAGCTTGTTAGGTAGACCTCTACAGCAGAAATTGAAATGGTTGTCAAAACAAAGCTTTCCTCGAAGCTGCTCGCTCGGGTGGGAGGGCGTTAGAGGCAAACACACACAGAGATGCACAGGTAGCACACACGCGCACACACGCATACAATCGGACTGTAAAATTACACCTGATTAAATGCCGTGATGTCTCTCTAAAGATTGGCTTTTCCTGTTAAAACCTCAGGAAAGTGCTGACCCATCCTGTCCTGAGCAAACTATTATAAACACTGTGGTGAGACAGCAGCTTTATTTAATTCACCTACATCTCAAAGGCCAAACTGTGCCCTTGGGGGATTAAAAAAAAAAAAAAAAAAGAGCTCTAAAATTCATCATCCAAGAGCATCCTTTGAGAAAGCAATTTTCTCAAACTCAGTGGCACAATAGTTCCGAGTATGTATATGTCCCAAACAACCAAGCTCACAGGGGCTTTTGAAATTTATATCCAGCGTACAGAATCCCAGGCTTTCTTTTAAAATCCTGGCACTCCAAAAAAATCACATATTCCATCACCATAGGAGGCTAGTGTGTGGGCCCCTCTACAGCACACAGCAGTGCACACACACACAGAGGCAGCACAAAGCAACCACGCAGGGACTGTGAAAGGCTTCTTGATGTCTGGAGTGTCAGGTGAGCTTTTTAAACCTTTATGAATTTTGTAATTTAGCACGTGAAAGTGTTGACCACTGGTTTACCAATAATCTATAACTTTCCGAACGGAATAATGGAGCATGTAATGCCATATTAGTGCTGAAATGATGAGGTGATTAATTAATTAGTAGCTCCTCCGAAAGTTAATCGACAACAATTTTGATAATCGACTGACATCGAATAATCTTAATAAAAGTCATTTATCAATCCAAACTTTTGTGGATGCTTCGCACTAAAATGTAAATATTTTCTGCTATTTCAAAGAACATTTTTTTTGTCTGCATTTCATTTGAATATGTTTTGGGTTTTGGACTGCGAGTCGAACAAAACAAGGAAAGTGAAAATGTCCCCTTGCTGTCACAATTTGGAAAATAGGGATGGGCATTTTACACTATGTTCAGACATTTAAAGACTAAACAATCGATTGATAAATTGAAAGAAATAACCAATAATTATTTGAATCAGTTGTTGCAGCCTCAGTTTAACATTTTATAGGGATTGTCACCGTGACATGAATATATTATTTATGTACTGAACTGATGCAGTGAGACGGCATTGTTAACCAGAGCAGCTGCATTTCACCACCCTCCACCACACTGAAGTTTTTTTTTAAAGAGAGGAACATGGTCTCCGATTAGGAGATGGTGATTTTCTTCTGGGCTGCGTCACAATGAAGCTTGAAAGTGCTCCAGTGCACATAGACGTTCACGGTCCAATGAAACCAAATGGACAACATCATCCGCAAGTGGTAAGGGGAAAGCAGTCCCCTCAAGTGAAAGACTTCTCTGGGACATTATTCACAAGTGCTGATAAAAAGAACCATGAGATTGGCTGTTGCCGTTTTTTTTTTATCATCGGGTCGTGAAGACAGTGCCGAGCTGTAAGCCACACTCTCAATTTACTGGTCAAACTGCAGTCCAACCCTCATGAAATGCTCCAGACTACATCAGTGAAGTCGGAAAAGGCCCCAAAAAATCAAACACTTAAAAAATGTCATGTCGGCTCGAAACTGCAGGGGTTTGAATAATCCAGTAAGGCGTGGAATCAGCATAAAAATCATGTAGCGCAACCTCGCCTTTATATGAACCTGTAATCTCTCGGTTGTCGGAAGGTGTCATTCAAACAGCAGGAATGCATGATCAATGGATTTTTTTCAGCTAATAGACTACACACAGCAGCATGCAGCAGAGGCAGGTATGTGTAGAGCAGCAGAGCTTCAGGCTGCAGATCACATTGGCTCACACAGAAGACAAAATAATGCATGTTGTTTTGGATATTGCTCCTGGAAATACTTTGAACATAGGCTACTTGAGTCATATTGGATCCCTACAACATTTAGCTTGTCTTTGTACCAAGAATGGATTAACACAATGCTCTGGTTAACAGAGTGCATTCTAGGTCAGTAGAAAATTAATTTGAAACTATTTTGATGATTAATGAATCATTACATTTGTTTTTCAAACAGCAATATCAAACATTCTCCAGTTCAAGGTTCTCCAATGTGTTGTTATTTGTTATATGTAATTGGAAATTCAATATATTTCGGTTTTCGACTGTTGGTCAGATGAAAAAAAGCATTTGAAGATGATTGTGATCTGTGTTTTTCACCTTTTTCTGGCATTTAATAGATCAAACAATTAATACATACAAAACAAAAGATTTATTCACAATGAAAATTGCCCTAATGCAGTCCTAGTAGAACTGACATAGCTCAAAGTGATTGACATGGTATGGCTAGTGAACAGAAAATGGCTTGATAATTATGCTAATCTGATAATTGTTTTAATTAACTGATTTATTGTGAATTCTATATTTTTGGGTTTTGCACAGTTGAATTAATAAAGCTAGCTATTTGAAAATGACAACACCCTGGGCTCTGGAAAGTTGAGCATGTTCTGACATTTTTGACAAAAACAATTATTCAAAATAATTGGAAATTGGAATGATATATTTCTAAATATAATCGAAAATGCTTGATAGATTAATCAAGGACAATAATTATTAGTTGCAGCCCAGTGGAATAACATTTAACACATTTGAAATTCGCCATTCACAAAATTTAAAGCCCCTATATGTTGGACTACAGAGTTTTTCACGTTGGCGACTCCTAGTGGTGGAATGAAAAAGCACACTGTGATCCGACCAACGAGGAGTCAATAACACACATGCTACACAAATGTACGCCCGGATTGCCTAATTTTTATACAAATATAAACTTGCGTCCTCCGAATCATTTTTGGAAGATGTTTTAATAGAATAATAATTATACACATAGGGGCTTTAAAAGTATGATAATAGTGGAGTGGATTAAGTGATTGTGATGGAGCGTCTCTGGGACAGATTTTTTTGGAGGATCACTTGCAGCACATTTTGTTCTGAACTCATTAAACAAGCACACTTGTGTCTGAAGGAACTCATGTAGTGATTTTCTGTAAAGCTAGAAAGATCATTCCCCTTATATTGTAATTGTTCTTCTGTCTTAATGAATAGACACTCTGTTCCACTCTTTTTCCCAAAAAATAACATAGAATTAAAGAGCACTTGATAATAAATCTTGATTATACACCTCTCTAATCGTTTGCACCATGTAGTCTTAAAGTTGGCTCAAATAAGTTTGTCATATCATAAATAAATTAAAAAGTCTTGCAAGGGATCTATTCTGACTGCATCTGAGATATGTTAAGATATGTGGCAGAAATGCTGAAATGCCTCCATGTTTATGAATCCTGGAGAACAGAACCATGAGTGCCAAGTGTTGTAAATAATATGTTTGGCTCTCGCTGTTTCAGCCCGGTCACTCTGTAACGCAGAGGTCTGGGGTTAGGATCGAGCCATTTTGCCAGGGTCACGCCGGGTCAGCTCAAAGAGAGAGAAACGGACAGACCTGGTAATCCCGGAGAACTCCCGCGGGCTTATCTCGCTGCCCGACTGAATGGCAGAGATTGGGTCTGCTTCAGTGAGTATTGTCTCAGCTAGCTCAACCTCTCTTGAGGGGAATGTATTTCTTATTAGAAACGCAATCAACAAACTAACAGGAAGTTCAACACCATGCATGTTCATTGCCTGCTCTCCCGTATATGAAGTCGTTGTTGTCTGCTGAAGGCTCATGGTTTCTGTTGAGATCTAGCTCTTTGTGTTGAGGGGAAGCTGGAGAGCACAAAAGCTTTTCCACAATTTCCCATTTCCATCACATTTAACCACAATGGGGGTAATTTCGTCTCCAGCCTTGATGAATACCACAATGGAGAGATGCATAGGATGGAGGAAATGGGATAACATTTTTCTCTAGATTGCAATTGCATTTAAGATTCACAGACTACACTCGTGATTTCCTGAGTATCAGCTGGCACTGGAGACCCATAATGTCTACTAGGGATGTGATTTGAGCATCTCTGACACACAAAACGACAGCAGCATGAAACGGGACCCATTGATCAAAATAAATAAATAAGAGACGCGCTCATAAATACTTGATCAAATGTGAAATGATTTCTTTTCTTGTCAGTGAACAGGGGCAACGCTGAAGCTGCTGAGCCCTGTGACAAGTTTTGCAAAACAGGTGCGCAGAGCACTCGAAGCCTCCCTGACAGGAGAGAGAATCCACAAAAAACATGCTTTACAAAGATTATATTTACAATACACAGTGGAATGGCAACTGTCAACCTGGAGGTAATTATAGATGGAAATCAAATGTTTAACACATCTGCTGTGCAGGGGTGTTAAGACTACGTGCAGGTGTTGAATCTCATCCCGTCTCTGCGCTTAAGAGAGGCGCTGTTATACGAGTTTAACAAGCCTGCTGTATCTTCGCAGTGAACAAGGGTTCATTGTCCTTTAGATTGTAGCTGATTTAACATTCTTTGATCAGTTTTATACTTAATGGCGTTTTCGGATTTATTTTATTGCTATAACATGAACGTGTGAATGTGGGCTACATAACAGAGATGCAAATAAAACAACTTTTCTGTGATTTGAGTTTGTTTATCAGAGATCTTACAGAGAGTTTGACCTCCTTGGGGACTAATTAGTAACCATGCAGGATACAGGATACAGCAATTTACTGTAGAGTGACTGATGGCAAAAAAAGAAAAGTGAATATATATTTGTTCACAGATACAACCACAACAACAACAACAACATGAAAGGTTTCTTTTTTAGTGTAAAAACAAGTGCTTTATAGTCATCATTTATTACAGTAAATGTGCACGCCCAGTTGACTGGAGGAGCGCTGAAAGCGTGCTGCAGTTTGAGCAATACCTGAGAGCCTTTTCTTCATTATATTCCTATATATTGTGAAATGTCGACACCAGTTAACTGAGGATGAGGGCGCTTGGCGTGAAAATTATAACTGCGTTATACTGTAACTAGCAATGAGAGTTGCGCTGCAATGTGTGCTGCTTTGCGCTGGGTGTAAGATGGGCCCATTGGGTTTGATTATTTTATTATTATTATTATTATTATACAGCATAAAGATGTTTGGGACCCCAGCCAATGACGAAGTAATGCCAACAGTCAAGTCCTCCAAATAAATGTAGTGCAAATTTAGATTGAGAATTTGAATTTCCATCCTTTAATGTTTTGTGAATATAACAAGTTAGACCCATTGAGATAAACAGTTGGTGGCAGTAATTCTCGAGTCGGGTGCCATTTAAACATTAAAGAAGAGGCTGCAGCAAGATTTTTAAATAAACTTTAAAAAATAATTAAGAGTCTAATCAGATTAAATTGTGATTTGTTGTCCTCTGTCCATGTGGGTCCTACATTGTTTTTTTTACTTGAACCATTAAAAACCAACATTTATACATGAGATTCTCTATCAAGTCTTGACATGCAGGCACGTATATCCTGACAAATCACACTCGTCGTCATCCTCATGGCATTAGTGTTATGAATAGTTTTACATGCTGCATTTTTTGGATCCATTCTTTCGCATCAGCAGATTTTATTATACTTTTTCTTGTTTTGAAAAGGGCACGTAGATATCAGTATTTTATTAAGCAGAGTATTTTAAGGAAGCCAAGCGTAAAAGAAAGTGAAGTGTAAGTTTGTGAATCTTGCCAAGTGGAATTCACTCCTGACACATGAGCAATAGCCAACCATACAGCAGGAATAAAACTTGCCAGCTGCTGTCAACAGGGGTAAAAAAAATAAATAAAAATGAAATTGGCCTTGTCTTATCTCATACCAACAGCGTGAACACAAGGCTACATCTCACCTAACTCATACATTCCTCTGATTGTTGCAATATCGCCGCGTTTCTACCCCACCAATTCTGACTGTCCTGCATCGGCTCGACGTTATGTGCTGACTGAATCATCTTGAAACAAATGCAGAAAAATAAGCTTCGCCTGAAGAGCACAAGAAACAGTTTATCCTCCAGGCATTGTTCCGCTGAGATAACATGAGCTGAGTTTTGAGGATGCTGGAATATTATACAGCGGGAATCCATTTAAGGTACAGGCGTCCGTGGTGAAAGCGCTGTGTGCTGCACTGCTTAATCCTGAAGAGATAGCTTCATTAATTGTGCTCACCCCCCTCTCTGTTGCACCAGCCATATACAGGAGTGTTGAATAAGTAATAGAAGTTGAACTGCTGAGTGACAGGATTTCAACCACACCTGTCTGCACGCTGGGTGTTCCGAGAGGCCTCTGAATGCATCGGTCCCATCAATCAACAGTTTCCACTACTGATGATGTGTTGCGGCGCTCTAAATGGGAATTTGTCAAGACTGGATTTGCAGGCATTCTGGTGTCCAAGGATTTCTTTGGATCATGCAAAAAATATAAATATGACAACAAATGATGCCATCCTTAACTACGGGTCACAATGGTAAAATCAGAGCATGTATAATATGATTTAATTTGCTCATTATAGCATGAAGTGCCGAGCACTAGTTCAATGCATGCAACCTGGCAGATTACCTAAAGAGAAAAAAGAAAAGAAAAGAAATCTGTTTCTTTGGCAGTGTCGATAACAACTACAGCTGCGATCTCTTAGCAAGAATATAATACAATATTAGTTATTAATAAAAAATGTTGGGAGGAAGAAGCTTTAATTGACGTGTGTTCCCTTTTAGATAACGTGACTAGTGGGTGACCAAAACACCGAACAAATGCATGAATGATAATCTTTTTAATTAGTCATTAGTGTAAATGGCTTTAAGCCAGTGTGGGTAACACCAATTTGTAGTCTAACTTGCAATGCATAAAACTAAGAAAATGGATATTAACTTTGATATTTTGATCATTTACCAGCAGTTGTTGTCTTGTAAAGTAACCCTTACGAAACAACCATTTTGCCAGGAGGTCATTTTAAACTCTAAATTTCTCTTGGATTTCTAAGTCTCGTTGTGGTTTGTTACTGTGAAAGCTGGCAGTGTTGCCAGAGGCTGTGTCATGCCAATTAGAAAAATCCTGGCAGATTAAAAATCCTAGAAATCTCAGGTCTAAAGGTTAGAGATGTCTGCTTCCAACAGAAAATCCTCATTTCACATTCACTGCCAGCTGTGAATGCAAAGCTGAGAAAGTGTCTCATTCAACTCTTTACTTAGCGCTGCTTGAGGAAGGTCCTGAAAGGAAAACATCCACCTGAGGATATTCTAAGAGGATTACATTCCATCAAGTGATATTCAATGTATTGACTTAGTTTAGAATGAAAACTTGTATTTTCCTTTTATGAAAAAGGCCATGAATGTGACCATGTAAGAAGAGCAATGGTTTAAACTGTTTTTGGAGAACAGAAGAAGACGGGTCTCGCCAGCTTGTTGCTCAAAACACAACATGTCGTTCGGCTGCGGCGCATTGTGAACTCCTGAGGCTGCTTTCAGAGGATGAATTTCTGCCTGTACTCAACATTGATTGTTTTTGACAAACAAGTCTGTAGAGAAGTCTTTCTCTTTTGCTTCTGAAGAAGAAAAACACAACCAAACCTCCAGATCTTTACTGTTTATGTGTCAATAACTGAACAGAAAATCTGCATCTGCTAAGCATCACATTGTGTCATCTGTATTTGGCAAGTTATCCAAAGGAATAAATAAAAAGTACGGCCAACACTGATATAGATCCAGTGTGATATACTTTATGTTGAGCTGTAGTCAAGTCAAATGACATAGTTGATACCAAGACTGAGGGGTAGTGAAAGCAAAACCAAAACCTTAATTCGAATTTGACCAAAACTGTGCTGGAATGAAGTCCATTGATGAGTAATTATTCATAAATTAAATTAAGACTGAAAGAGTTAATCCGTTAGTTGCATACGTTTATGTTATATTAACTTTTATGCAGTTTACATGAGAATGCTATCACTTGACCCGAAATATTCCAATATTTTACTGCTTTTAGGAAAGCTCAAAAATGGGTATAATAAGGAATCAAATAGGGATGCATGATATTGGATTTTTGCTGATATCCAGGAAGCAGATATTATCCAACTCATTTTGGACAATAGCTGGTGCCGATACCAATACACGCACATATATATTTTTTCCATCTAATTGCATAAAATATCAAGTCTCTCTTGGTAACATATTATAATGCATACTGTTATCGTGATGGCAGATGCAGACAAGTACAATGCTTTTCAAAATGTACACATTCACTGGGCAAAATAAGAAAACTACTTCAACTTAGGTTACATGTGAAACATGCCGTATTTATTTTTGTGCAACATATCCGGTCATATCGGAGCAAATGCTAATTTTTGGCCGATGGCAATATTTAAAGGCCTTTATTAGCCGATACCAATAAAGTGTCGATATCATTGTGCATCCTTAGTATCTAACACCTTTGACCGATAATGAAATGTAAAGCTACTCTGTGGAATTTCTGACCAGTAGTAGCTCTATGGAGCAAATTCTTTTACGAGCGTGTCCCTGTTTTGATTGTTTGACGGCGATGATGCGGCAAAAAAATGTAGCACACACTCACAAAGAAAGTGAAGAAGAAGAGCGCTAGCCAGGGTGTAAACCATGCACAATTAGAAATATTACAAAAAATTGGTTTTGCAAATGTTTTATGGGGTTGGTTTTCTCTCAACGCGTTGAGACACTTCTAGTGCGTTTTGGTGAGAAACTCTGCATATAAACACCTTTTTTAATTTGTAGCCTAATTATTTATGGATCCATTATGGAATTACCATTTCTCCGTCGGTACTTTAAATGGGTAGAAATACTTATAGAACCAGTTCTGCAGCACTATTTTTATGACCAAGAGAGGAATGTCAATTTGCAGATAAAGTAGCAGGCGATTGTGGAGTGGAGCGAGATACCTGATCAACGTATCCCACCTAGTCTCTAAAGATTGATTAGCAGAAGTCATTCAAGCAACTGTTAACTTTTAATCAAGGCATCATTTGTGATCAATATTCTATCTACTAAATCCTAACATGAGCCTTCAAAATATTGAATACTGAGCTATGTCTCGAATTTAGTCAATCCATCTCAGAATATTGATATGGGCCTGCGGAAAAAAAATAAATAAAAAAATGAGAGGAAATTCAAGGAGTGATGGAACGACGGCGGTAAAGCTCTTGGAGGGAGCGAGAAAATGAATAAGACAGAAACATAGAGACAAAGAGCCTCTTGAGGTCATCAATAACCCCCGACTGTGATCACGGCAGCACTGTCCGAACACTTCAACCTGCCTAAAATATTATCTCCAGGCTGCAACATCTACTTGAAAATGTTGCCCCCCCAACCCACCCCCACCCCTTAAAGTCGATTAATATTGATTCTGCATTTGAGCGGGCATGTGTGTCGCCTCAGGTGGAACCAAATTACTTTGAAACACCCCAGGAGGGCTCTGCTTCTGGGAGAATACTGAAAACCATTAGCTGACTGGTCTGGGAAAATAAAACTAAATTAAGGCAAATGAACAATAATAAAAAGCCTGCCGTCTCAAGCGGAGGAGTCGGTCAAGAGTAGCCGAAAAAGCTTGTGGTAATGTAAAACACGGGATCAATGTTTGTGCTGGATTAGACCCTGCCACTTTCAGTTCAGAAACATGTGCACCACCTATGGAAATGAGGAAAGTGTCAGCACCTCATACACACTCAGATGTTTGTGAATATATTAGTCTGTGTTATCCTTTGCGCCTAAGCTTCTTATCTCACTGCTGAACCTGTGCATGAAACATCACTTTGAGTCTCTCTTTTCCCTGTCCACCTTTACATCCTGATAGCTACCTCTAAAATAAGTTGGCAAACAAGTAAACATCCACAAGAAGTTTTACCTGGTGTTCACCCCGCTGGAAACTTAGTGTTCCGACCAGCTTTTGTCTTTCATGATATTGTCAATCTAAAAGAAAGTGAACAAAAAAAGGTATAGGTAAAGGTATTTTATTTTATTTTTTTTTTGAAAAGTGATTAGAAGCTTTGAATGTGTGGGAACCCTACACTCGGCACTGGAGGCGTTTACCAGTATTTAGGAGAGTCATCCATCTTACGCATCTGGCACTTCAATTTGAATTTATATAGCTTTTTACACTGGCTGTTTAGTGGTTAGCATTTAATTGGAGCCTAAAAGTTCAAGTGTAACTGCAAAACAAAGACTTTAAATGTATTTTTTTTTTCCAATAATCGATTGGTCTGTCGACAGAATGTGAATCGCCAACAAGGTTGATAAACAAGTTATCATTTTTGCTATTGGTTATTTGTTGTTGTAAATTGTAAGTACAGTACTTCAATGTCATTATTAAGCATTATGCTGACCGAATACTTTTTACAGTAAAATAACACTCTTAAGAAGTGCCTATTATTCATGATATGTATTCTTGCTTTTGGTACTGCTGCAAAAAAATGCAGAATTTTACTTGAGCTGAAAATGTACCTAGTTGAGAGTTTTTTCTTTTATATATCTACATCAAAGTACCGTTACTTTTATTTCCAGTAGGAGAAAAAAGACCATCAACCCCCCCCCCACACACACACACACACACACACACACACGTAATTCATCACAACACCTTTCAAAAGGGACCCGAGATGTCACATGATGATACTCTTCTTCTTTTTTTTCACACCCTTGCGATTTTAGTTAGAATATTCTTTCAACCAATATAGAATATAGGACGGCAGAAGAAAAAAGAAAACTCATCTCAGTTTTACACAAAGTGCATCCTGTGGGTGTAGTCATTACCAGATCTGCTGCAGGTCTGTCTAATAGGAGTGCAGGTCAATTGACAAATCTGATCTAATTCGGGCTGCGCCAAAAGTGGATAATCCGGGTCAAATCTCATTCTCACTTCTCTGAAATTGACTGTCATCACATATGCATTAATGCCAACCCGCGCATATCAAATGGGACATCTTGAGGAACGATTTGACCACTCATTTCAAGAGGCTGATTATCACACAGGAATCTTCATCGCGGCGGAATCAAACGGCGCACTAGAGATAAATCAGACACACTTTCTCATTTCACGTTAACGCAATCAAAGTGCTCTCACTGAACAGACTCTCGAATCAACATTTGGTGAGAGGAAAGGAATCAAATGGTTAAAGTGTTGCCAGCCAAAGGAGATGGTGTGCTGAGACAGGCAGAAAGGGAACCGAACTCTGAAAGCTTCAAATGACTGGGTATTCCAGCAGAACTCTGCAGCACGACAGGGAGATAATGAGCTCTCTTTGATCAGGCGTGCGTGTGCGTGTGTGTGCGTGTGTGTGTGTGTGTGTCAGCAACAGTGCCTGATGAATATTCAAGAAAGATTGTCTGCGGTAATATCCCTGAGGAGCAGCTGGCTTGTTGTTACACACACATGGGATTCTTGCCAGGCACCTTGTCACAATCACATGGTTTTATGAAATAACAGTGGCACTGTACATCATGAAAAGTCCTTTAAAAGGTAACTCGGGGTCACTCGGTATGAGGAAATGGAAACGGGACAGGAAAGGAAGACATAATGGCGTATAGCACAGAGTCTCACAGATATTGAAAAGATAACGGTTTTTATTATCAGTTTGATTTGTTTTGGATGGCTGAAACAGAAAATTATAATTGTGCGCTAATGACTTTGTAAAGTGTGTAAATTAATCATTTAAACATAAACAACAGCAAAGACATTCATCACTCTCCAGTTGAGAAATTTGCTGGAGTAATTGTTTCTATTTGGTTTTGCTAATTAAAGAAATAATATGAGTTAAATTGTATTTTGTGTGTTTTATTTACTTTATTGCCCGATTAAACTATCCTACGCCTCTTTTCTTTTTCTTTTTTTTCATGAGACCCTCGGGAGGGCAACCGTTACAGTAGATTTATCTACTGAATGCAGCTTCCTCCTCTTTTTTTGGAGGCAATAATTAATCCCTCATTTATGAAAAAAGAGCTGCATAGAGATAAGGGACTGTGGTCTGGGAGTCATTTGGTATAACCTCTGCATCACACAGCCCAAAGCCTATTTGTTGTGTCACGTGCAGTTGTTCCCACTCAAGCTGGCAGAGCAACACACGACTGTCACAGCTTTGTTTTGCCTGCAAAATCACTCTCTACAGAGGGTCTGCACACATTCGGAACCACCTTTTTATCTGTCAAATCCATTCAAATCACATCCCACAGCTGTAAATATTCCATATTTCCATCACTGGCAACATTTATTGGTTTTATTTTTCAGTTTATAAATACTTTATGGTCGCCATTTTACAAACGGTTGTAGTACAGCTGAGTCCTGTGAGTCCTATCAAAAGTCTTTCCAAAGCAGTAACTCCACTCGACCAAGACCATCCATCTCCACTTATAATGTGCATTTAATAAGAATTAAATTGGCGGGTGGATAGATGCGGTTTGAGCTGCGTGATAATGACAGTTTGACTTTTCATGGCTTTGATATGTGGATGACAGCCCCCTGTAAGGCCTAATGGAGCCGTTCCACCAGCATCTGTTAAGAATGCCTCATTGAGTTTACAATTAGTAAAGGCCACGGTTCACTGCCAGGCTGTGTGACGACGGAGAGGGGGCGAATCCAGGAGCCTTAACACTTTGATCACAGAGTGGGAAGAAGAGTTGAGATGTTTTTCTGTGAGCAGAGGATTGATGTGTAAAAAAAAAAAAAAGAAAACTGGTCCAACAGGTCTCAAGTCAAAAATATGTAGCATATTTTTGACTTACTTTTGAACTATTGAACTTGACGTATTTTGAATTATTTCAAACTAATCTCCTGAAAATACCAAATATCTTTTAATACTTTCCGTCTTCCCGACCTTCACTGTGGCTCTCAGCCCTAAGCCCACTGGCTCCTACTGATTACGTAAATCTCGAAAAACAGATCACAAATATATACTTTTAAAAAAAAAATGTATAGGCTAAGTAATTCCCTAAAAGCTGGGCACTCTAGTTGTTATCAAATGTTACGCTTAAACAAGTAAACAGTGGATTTTTAGACAGCGATTTTCAGCTGAGGATTAATACATATTTCGATTTTCCCCAGTACAGGCAGAGGGTTTGTCCCTACAGTTTTGAACTCAACCACTGTTAGCTAAACTTCACTTATTTCAGCTCAATATTGCCGTGTATTTGAATTGTGAGTAGGGATGCAGCGAAATAGGATTTTATCATGGATTGGGATAAAACAAAAACACTCACAATAAGTTGTTCTGCTTCCTTTTAGCATGTCACAGATAAAAATATGAATGCCTTTCTCATAGGAGTTAAACGAGAAGTAAACGCACTCCGAATAAATGAAAGGCGTTGCTTTTTTCCCCTCACTTTTGTCCTATTCACTCCCAGTAAGGTTTCTAATGATGATGCAATTAAAGCAACATCCTTAAGACGTGTTACATGGATGTAGGGAAATTATTCCATAATTACTCCCTGTTGCCATAGTCGACATAATTTGAACTAAAGGGATATAGGTGTGTTTAGATAGTGAAATGTGTTTTCCCACCTCAAAAACATCGGATGAAATGCAGCTATAATGAGCTTGAGGTTGCTTGGTGTTTACAACGCGGCAGTTTTAGCTTTGGTGTAATCTGTGTGGAGTTTCAGTGTTTGGACTGTGGGTGTTAACATGAGCACCTGGAGAAATCATACACAAAGATGTCCGTCCATAATAATCCTCTAAATTGCCTGTAGGTGTGGGCTTGGTTCTGCTTGTTTGTCTCCGTTCAGGAATGTGATGGACCACCAACCTGTCCAGGGTGTCTCCATGCCTGATGCCCAATGCATGCTGGGACAGGCTCCAGATCCCTGTGACCCTGAATGGAACTAATACATTTAGAAAATAGATGGATGGAAACTATTACAATCACACTGAAGAGTGAAAGTGTGGAAGTCGGAGTGGTGTTTTTTCTTTTCTTTTTTTCTTTTCTATTCTCCACTTGAATCACTAAAGTCTTAGTCACCTAAATTAAACTATTACTCAACCAACTCATTTGGCCCTTAAGGTGCTATTACGTCATTATGCCTTTTGTCTGATTGCATGAGTCAGAGTATGATTGTAATGAGAGGAAGAATAACCTACTTGGGACAGTTGGGCTACGCTTCAGTTTATTATGGCGTGTAAATGTTTTAGTCAAATCTTTTCTGACTTTTTTTGTGCGAATCGGTGAGCAGACAGAAACCACAGTGTTGAATTTACAGTGGGAACAGCATGCACGCCGATATGTAAAATAGCTCATTTATTTGAATCTCCCTCTGAGATTAGATTTAGGCATCCTTTTATCTCGTGTTGCCAAATGAACGATTTTGTCAGACCAGGCAGTAAAAGGCAGACAGGTGTCGCCACTGTGTAGAAATGATAAACGTCTAAGTACCGATGAGAGGGAAGAGAACAAGATGGATCGACATATTTTCTTTTATGCAAGTTTTTGATAGAGGCAGAAATTACAACCTCAATCACTTTTTGTTTCAAATATAACAAGCCGAGAGAAAGCATTTTAATGACATATTACATTTGTGATCACAAGAAAACAAACAAATATATGTTCGAAATTTACATTTCTCTTTTTTTTTTAAGACTTGCAATTTTGCTTTTGAAGTATAACATCAATACTGGAAATCAGAAGATATAGCTCCCCATTCCCACCCCACCCAAATACAGAAACAAACTACAAAGTGGATTTCTGAGAAACAAAGCAAACCCTAAGATTATAAAAAAAGACAGAACAACAAAGCAGGAAGCCACTTCTCAAATAAATAAACCCCTCTGACACAAAATACCGTTAACAAACCAACATATTCTGAACCGAAAACAAAACGGGTCAATGGCTTTTTGACTTACCCGACACAGACTGATACATCAGCTCTCAGTGTTTGTACTGCATAATAAATCCATGTAAAATGGGTTAAAGAGAAGTATTGGAAACATTACTTTAATGCTGTTTATCAAGCCTTGCTATGCATGGAAATATGCTTTTGTTTGTGCCCAAACTTCCCAAAAGTCTAGATAGTTCTTTATTCTCACTTCCCAGCACTGTGCACCTCAAGTGTGCATCTTTGTGTCGCCCCTCTCAGCAGTTCTTTTTGATCTGGGTCTGTGGTCACACAGCCTGGCAGGAATAAGGACCTAATTCATAAATCCCTTCTCCCTCTAATCCCAACCAGTGACCCTGTGAGTCGGGAGAAGTGCAGCATACAAAGGCGCCGCCCCCTTCAGCCCCCCTGCTGACACCAAAACCAGTCAAGTGAAACAAGGCCTCTCCATGGCGAAAGCAGAGAGAGCAAGCACTTCATCTCTCACCTCAAAATCATTATTACCTGATTAAGTGTGATTAAGAGAAGATCATTAGCAGCTGCATGTCCTGTCAGTAATGATTACTGTGATGGGTGCGTTATACCCAATGAGCTCATCTGCAGGCTTCGCCACTTTAATGATTAGGGAGGCATTGTTGAGCAGAGCTGTTGGATGAAAGGTTGACTTGCTATCGTCTGAGTAGAAAGACAGAGTGAGGTGAACGTCCCACAACTGCATTTTAATAAACTAAATTGTTCGACAAGAGGGATGACATTGAACACATTTTACCTCAAATTCTTCTACATTGTATACTTGTGTTACTCGTGTTCAATCTGTTACTAATAATGTTAATTATTTGTGTATCCAGTGGTTGAATCCAAAAAAATACCGCATTCACATTTGGATTAGTTTGAAAGCTAAATGTCTACAAAGGAGTTAAAGGGAAACTGAAATGTTGTAGTGATTGGAAGTGAGGAAAAAGAGCAAACGCGTTAATATGAACGTGTGTTCAAAGAGACGGAAAAGGAAAACCTTTCTCCACATATTACATTTTAGGAAAAAGATGCTGAAGAGGTTTCCTCACATTTTTTTCTCTACCTTTCTGAAACTGGCTTTTTCAGTGAGTTCTGTGCCTGAGCATTGTGCAAAACTTAATTTTTTGAAACCTAATCGATGACACTGTGTAATCACCAAAAAAGGACCTGGAGTCTCATAGAAAAAAAAACCACATTTGACTTTCATCTTCAACTTCATCTTAAATGAATTTTTCTAATTTGATTTCATATGTCAGTGGAATAATGGAAGGAGAGTAAATAAATCCCCCGGTGTAGCTAAATGCAAGTGCCTCAGGAATTTGCCTGCATATGAAAAGGATTCATTTGCCTGCACTATAAATATCTGGAATGAATTATCATTAGTGAGGAACTTTGCATTCCAGCGATAAATGCAAATTACCTTTTGCTTTTCATCAAAAGCTATGTACATCAACTCCTCACTCAAAGACACTGATGTCTGACCCGTATTGATATTTCTATGTTGAAATTGAGTTGAAAATGCAAAATATACACCTAATGCACACCATATTGACAGGTGAGTGGTCTGGGGAAAGAAGCAATGAACTCCCCCACACTGTCTGAAATAATGCCTTTATTAACGTAACACTTTGGTCATAGGACTTCAATAAACATCATATATTGAGTTGACAGTTTATCGGCCCAATCTTCATGTCCATATTGTACGTATTTTACGTGATTATGCTGTGTAGTAAAAATCGGGCAGAGCAGCATCAGTCACATTGCTCCACTGAGCGTTGAAATGAGCTACATGAATGACCTCAGTGACTTTGACGGTGACATGATAGTTGATGCCGGGCCAAAATAACAGTCGGTATAAATTTATTGTGGATCAGAGGGGTCACAGGAGGAAAATCGCATCCGAATTCAACAGTAATGTGCAGGATTTTACCTCAGACGCACTAACAAGTCAAATGGCCTAAACTAATATTAGATTTATTATGTATATATATTCTACGTATTGTGTATATCAGCCTCCATTACAACAGCCATTTATAAAGGGGTTCTTATCACAAGGACTCCAGGGTCAAATTAATCAATCAATAGTTAGGATAATAAGTAGATACAATGAAAACCCGAGGAGAAGAAAAAAAGGGAATGAGCGATCAGCAATATAAAAGAGACCTGGGGGAAAATAAATGCAATACCACCAAAGTGAGTAGCTTTCCTCTATGTTCAGCTTTCCTGAATTCTTCTGCACTTTTTACCAAGTGAGTAAACAAGGTAATGAGGACTTAAGGCCACACATCGGGGCATTTTTTTTTGTGTGATTAATTAGCACGTCAATATATTTTTCGGAACTGTTGTTTTTGTCCTGAATATTTTCACACAGGCTGTGAAAATTATGTGCTATTTTTATTTTTTGGAACAAGATCGATTTTTCTGCTTTCGCACCACGGATAGAGGCATCATCCAATCGCCTTCTGCAGAGAGTGAGGATTAGAAAACAACAACAACACGAAGGCTCCGTAGTCCCAAACAAGACGGCGAACTTTGTTACTCCTTTCATTCCTTGACAAAGGCAGCTTATACCTGATCCTTACACTCCTTACCTTCTTACCTTTCAAAATAAGAACCCAAGACACATAATATTAGCAGGTGTGTCCTTTATTTGTCACGCTCCCGGTGTGTAAAGGCCTTCAGATTGATAATAAAGTCCATATATCCCACAAGATAACCCGTCTGTTAATCCTCGACTGATATTTAAGTTTACACACTCCCTGCAGCCCCATCGTCACAAAATAAATCGGAAAGGATCACAAGGGAATTAATTGGACCAAAACTTATATTATTTTTATACAAAATTAAACCGTTTTACTTTTCACTGACATTATTTCAAATTTCTAGTTTTAGATTATTTAAACTGAACTATGTGAGAAGACAAACCAGTTGGTTGAACTTGATATAGAAGTTTAGATAAGAAAGAGTGTAGTCTCCATATCATTCTTCAAGATATGATTAGTTATGGGTGTTATTTTAAGACAATTACACACTTTTTTTTCACTATTTAGTTTTACCTGTCAAAACGTTGGCTGTGAAGATAATGCCTTCTTCCACTTTCTAATTTGTAACTCCTTCAACTTCTGAGATTATCTGAGACAAGAGCCATTCTGAAGTTTGTACTAGAAAAAAAACAAAATTAACTGTACACTAAGAGCAACTATTTAATATCAATACATCAAAAACGACATCTTTTTTACATTTAACAGAAGAAATGTGCACACTTTGTTCTCTCAAGACGACCTTTCTTGTCAAGCAAGTTGTTTAATGTGATCAAGCAAAACCACCTTTGTATGTGGCGATACCACAGGAAAGTATACTTGGTCCCTTAGTATTTCTTCTAAATTATAACTACTTACTATTATGAAAATATTATGTTGGTGAAATAGTAGTTAATTCTTGACCAAAAGTACCAGAGCCAAGTTAATAAATGCATGTTAGTAGTTGGTGAAATGATGTGCAGTGAGCACTTACATTACATTAAGACGTCTTTGTCTTTCTGAGTCTTCGTCAGATGAGGCTGCCGCTCCAAACAAATACTGTTTCCTTAAAATGTAGACTTGAGTACTTGTGTGGCTACAGCTACAAACACATCCACTGCAATCAGTCACCGAAATGACCCTGACTCATAGCTAACAATTGAAACTCAGCTATCAAGAGTAGCAGTAAAAAAAGAAAAGTACAGTTTTAGCAGAAAAACCTAGTTAAGACACTTTAACTTAGTAAACAATATTCTCGAGTCTAGCGGAAGAGAATATATATATACATATATATATATTTTTTTTTATATATATATATATATTTATATATATATATATATATATATATTATTTTATATATTTATTTGTAAAGCACTTTGAATTGTCTTGTTTTTGAAGTGTGCTATATAAATAAACTTGCCATGCCAGGACGAATATTATTTCCATTTTATCTAAGGTAATGTCTAAGTAGAATTAAAGCATAACAACAAGGCCAAAACGCCATTAAACTTGCATCATCGACTTTGAGTTGAAAATCAGTGGAAAGTTCATTTACATGTAGTCAGAGAGAAAAATCAATTTCACATGCTGATTCTGTTGATCCCCTCTTTGTGGATACAAATAGCCGTCAACAGAAAGGCAGGAAAATCATGCCCTCGAGACAAGGATGTGCTTAGCAAGCAGCTAGGAGTGAAAGGGCCTGCAGTAAAAAAACCCACACAATTTCTCTGAAGGAACACTTTATCGACACACACCTTTATACAGTAGGCCAGAGTGTTCCTCTATTTCTATTTATCAGTTCATTGCTAAATGCTTTATTTGAAGAGTTTATAGTATAATACAACTCATTCCAGCAACAGTTCTTGTTATTTAGAAAATGTTATTCTAATTTTGTACTTTATGTTACATTTGCTTTTAATAAATCAGATTTTTAATGACTGAATTATGGACATTTATGCATTACAAGCAAAATGTATCAGTCCATAAATGTTTTTTTGCATCCTGGTCGATGGCGGGAAGCATAAAACCATAGTCTTTAATTTCCTTTTGCTGTGTGCACATAAAAGGACAAATGGATCATTTCAAAAATATTGATTTGTAAGTATGACTTACCAAAACTGTTCGAATTTTCCAGTTGTTTACAGATATACAGCACAACCATTCGTAGCAAGTGTGATCACAGAGGAGGATGCAGCTCAAGCAGATTGCATCAAATAAAGATGCCTCCATTGAGGAATTGCATGGAATCTTTCCAAACAGACAGTAAGATTGGTTTCCAATTCCTCCCATCAGACAAATTGAGCCCAGTGGCCAATTATTCCCATTGCCAATTAACCTTGCAACCAGCCCCCTCTCTGCTCCTGCGTGAGTCAGCCTGCCAAATTTGCTTTTGCCTGTCACGTCGACACCACTGATGAAAACAGACAGGAAAATTCTGTGCTGCCGCATAGATTGAGCCAGATATCATTGTGTAATCCAGACCAGCTCCAATAGGGTTCACATACTCTGTTACACGGACAAGTTGAATCTGAGATGTGAAACACGTGCCTTCTTTACATACTTGCATCCATACAGTGTTGTTACAATGTGTTTACAGTACCTGGAGGAATAAAAGTCTACTCAGTGCCAGATGAGGGCAAAAAGTTACCATTGTTAATAAGGTCATAGTGGGAAAAACAACAAGCTCCACTAGTTTCTCCTTCCTATACTATCTCACGTGCCTAATTGCATCTTGCGGATACATAGCCTTCATTTCTGAGACTGGGCACAACCAATGCTCTGAAAGAGCACAGGAGAGGCATTGTAGCCATGATATGATGCATAGTTAAAGCCCGTATTAACAGTAAATAGTAAAGTTACAGGCAGAAAACAACAAACCCGAAATACTCTATAACACTATAAAGCTGAGGGGAACTGCAGAGTTGGGTGATAATTCCCCCTCATCACTAAAATACTGATCAGTGGAGCTTTAAGTATAGCAGTGCATAGATGCTTTTTTTTTAAAAAAACGTTATAGATAAAAGGGGACAGGGTGCAAAATTGTGTTGGTGAAAAAAACATTAGGAGAATAAACATACAGTATTCTAATTGTATTTGGCAATAAGAATTTGTTCAATTTAACACATATCTTCTCTATTTAATGAAATCATGACGCAGAGCATCTGTCTTTAAGTCCTTGTTGAACGCCATCTGAGCACAAACCACTCATTTATATTTCTCAGTGCAGCAAGGAATGTATCTCCATCATCATTAAATCTCAGCTCTCTCTCTCTCTGTGGGAAATATCTGCACCTTTTGCGTTACATCTTCCACCTACACACCAGGGACTTTCTATTATTATGCCTCAGCATGGACCACTTACTCCTCTCTGTCCCACATTTACATTCAGTAATATTTATTGAATTTATGCTAAGTTACAATAAATGAGTAGGCAGCACTTTGGTGTCTTGCTCAAGGGTATTTCAGCAGTATTCATGGTTGTTAATAGGCACATTGACTGCTGTGGTAATGGACAAAATAAGAAGTGGAAAAACTTTTCAGCCATTAATGCTGAAACATACAAAATAAGTGATTGCATTTATTTTACATTACACAACTATAATGACATTTTCTTATGCCAACACATGTTGTTAACACTCTGCACCTTCATAGAGCTGGGATTCAAATTGTATTATACTCGCCAACCATAACGATGTATTTTAGGGATGACCAATAAGATTTCAGGTGATGCAATTGCTAACGGAGGAATATGTTATTTCAGCCTCCCACTATTACCTCCGTTCATCAGTCTAATGTATTTATCAGGCAACTTTACTCAACTCCTGACTGGGCTGTTGAAGCTGTGTCTGCAGGTGATCTGCATCATTGCATTGATTTACACACATGGATTCTATATTGTTTATAAAAATTGATAGAGCAGAAAGCCAGCAAACAAGCATTCAATAACACTTTGAAGATTTACCTACAGAAGGGCATTAATTCCACAAACAATATTAGATATTTCTTCTCAGGGGCCTGGCAGAAGCAGTAACTTAACTTGATGTATGAATTTCATTTAACGTTATCTAACGTAGCACTGTGAATCTCGTTTGTTCAGGCACTGAACACTGAAGCTTATTACTGTGAAAGACAGTGTAAATGGCTTTACAATTGTACATGGAAGGCTTCTTTGGTGACATTTAGTTTATATTTCCCAACTCACAAATTTGTGGATATTTGACACTGTGAAACTTTGCATAAGGTTGTCAATCTGGATGGATTACTGAACAGGCCTAACACACACAATCCCAGCGTCCCGAGGGTTAAAAAGGCCTCTGCGCCGGAGCCTCTGTTTGAAGTTACTGTTGACATTTCTTGTTGGAAAGGCAATCAAACAAATATGAATGGTGCAAAAATAACCAGTGATGCAAAACGAGACAAAAAATGACCACAAACGGAAACAAAATGACCACAAACGGACAAATGAAAAATGACTAAGAAACAAAACCGCTACAAAGAGACACACAATGACGACAAAGAGACAAAACGACTATAAAGAGTCACGGAACAACTACAGAGACATGTAAAACGACCTCAAAGAGACAAAAATCATGACAAAGACACAAAACGACCACAGAGAGGCGAAAGGAGATACAAAATGATTACAAAGAGATGCAAAACCGCTATAAGGTTTCTCCATCGTTTCTAGTCGTTTTGTGTCTCTTTCACTGTGGTTGTTATGCAGGAGATGTTGGGGACCTTTTTACATGTCTCTGCTCAGGGACGCATTGTCTCGTAATTGGTCCATGGTTGTCAATACCCTGTAAATATTACATTACATTATTACATTACAGTTCATTTAGCTAAATACATTTAGCTAAATTAAGTGATAACATCCTTACCAAGTATGCTCAAGCGACTGACCTGTGCAGAGCCTCTTTAACTTGTATGAAGAGAAAAAAGCAATAATTTCTGCTATTAATTTGCTAAATCAACCCTTTTGGGCGGATGTCGTCTACATTTATGCAAGCATTTTTACCCGAGCAAAAGTCATTCACAGATACAACGTGTAAATTATAAATAGCAGGATATTTATAATTTAAGGCTATAAATTAAAGATCTCCCAGCATGGGTATCCATGAACATTGTTCTTAAGTACTTTGGGGGAAGTCTAATCTGAAAATGTGGATTACAAAATTGAGAGAATCACCAGCTATTTTTTCAGTATAGAGGCTTCACATTTTATGCCGTTATAGTTATTTCATTGTGGTTTCATCATCTCAATATAACTGACAGTGAAATGTACTTATTCTACTGGACATAGATGAGGAGAGGCATTATGCGTGGTTCATGTAAATACAGTAAACCTGAGGAATATACACCAGTACTGAGAAGTGTGGTATTTTATTTTGTTGAAAAAAAGAGCGCAATGTAGCGATTTATGTCTGGTTCCTGAAGGCTCCCCTGGAGACATGGAAATCATCTGAGGGTCATGACATCTACTCATGTCTGTATTGTGACTAACATAATTGTTCATAACCACGAAATGATGATGTCGTGGTTCGTACAAAGCCAATGAACGCTCAGAGCAACACTTCTCTTTATTCTCCTCCTTTGAATCTGCTTTGGTTTGAGAAAACCGTGCCAAATCTTAGCCAAACATATTCTCCTTCCTGTTGGCAAGAACAATGCGGAATCCTTGCCATGCAAGGAAAGCACATTTCACACCCATACACACCTACACATCAAGTGGGATAGATTAGAGACAAGAGGCTTAGGCCATGAAATGCACAAATAAGATTTCTTGGAGCATTCCCATACTGTAGCATGCTCGCAGCGCTCAGGTTTCTTTATTACCAGCCTCTGTGCGAGCTGAAAGTACAATCCACAAACACTGCAGGGCAATCACAAAAGAAAAACCATAGCATAGACGATGCTTGGATACTTGAGGGAGGCATTACAGTTTTAACATGTTGACGCAAGCTCTTGTGTTGACTGAAGGGGAGTGCAAGAATAAAAGAGGCCATATTCTTCAAGTGGATGGATGTTTTCGGTTGCTTACACCCTTTTCCAACATGAGCAGCGGCTTTGGTTCCAGACTCCTCACAGTCCGCAATCCATCATTAACTTGATGATTTCAATTAATTTAATCCAATCAATTTAAAGGACAACAGTGTTAAAAAGGTGTTTCCTCTGCAGAGCCCTCACATCTTCTAATAGTACTTTAATAGTGATTAAATTAATTTTAATAGGTTCTTGTGCAGCCTACTGTTCAAGATATAATGGATCATTATCACGTCCAAGACATCTGAAGTGGATACCTGTGTCCTTGTGGGAGAATGTGCCTCCTAAATTGTGTAAGAGAGAAGACATTTCTGAGGGAAGGGAGAACAGAGGGACTCCAGGTGTTGATTTTAATGTTTCAATGGTTTTATATAATATGGATGCTTTGAACACTAGACGTGGTCAAGAAGCAATACATCCAAAGCCTTCGTGAGTCTATGTTTTGGAACGAGACAGACATCCTTTTAAAGATACAGACTTCTAATGAAGCTGCTTTTCATCAATGACTCGTCTCCCAGAACATCCACCAAGTAGCTGGAGAGGCCTCAAGAAGCATAGTCCGCACTTTTAAAAAACAAACACTAATATTAGCACATTTATCATTGTGTGAACCTGGCCTCGCTGTTCCATTAGTGTGTCAAGTTGTTACACAGACCAGCAGCTCATCATCTGAAGTTAGGGCTACAACTAATAATTATTCATTCGTCTATCAGTTATATTTTGATTAATCGATTCGATGTTTGATTCTATTGTAGGTTCCCAGAGCCGTAGTTATCTCACAATGGCTTATTTTGTATGAACAGCAGGTGAAAACCCCAAATGTGCTCGGTAATGATGTAAGAGAGGGAAAATCTGCATCATAATAGAGAAACTGGAACCCACAATGTTTGGCTTTTGTTTTGGCAAGTACAATTATATCATGTTTTTTTTTTTCCCCTTTATACACCGATTTCCGCATACACATGTAGAACATTTGGACATACTAACCAATACAAAGGCTACAACAACTGTCATTGTTTTAGAAAAATGTAAAAAAGGACACAGATAAGTAACAGGGGACAGCATGTGGGAAAAAAAAAAAGGTAATAAAGAAATAAAACATTTATTAATTGATTAGGTATTTGAACAATCGTTCTAGCACTTAAAATATCTAAAACATCTATCCCTGGTACGGCAGATTATTCTAAAATACTTTTCAATCAATCGTGAGTATCATCTTCTGTGTGTCCGCAGAAAAATAATAAATAAGTGAAGCCATCGCTTCAGCAGGGAGGCCTTCAAAGGGTTTGTAGGTGCAGTAAATCACTTCACTCAGCATCACAGATGATCAAAGGCTTAAGTTGCAGGTCTCTCTCTCTCTCTCTCTCTCTCTCT
>CALSCE010009465.1:4867934-4879482 GCA_943593645.1 Bovichtus variegatus | reverse complement strand
ACATAGTTTGTTTTTAGATTATAATCACAGAGTACACAGTGAACTACTTAAACAATCTTAATGATTACCCCTGTGATTTACGCAACTTGACACGAGGCAGTATATATATTAGCTCAGCATGCAGTCAGTATTTCCTTCTTTTAGCTTGGCTTTACAAGATATTGAGCTCTGGTATTTTAACCTGAGAATAATATGAACCACTCAGGTGGTGTGAGGAAAAAATACCTCCACTCACCTTAAAACATTCAGGCTGTACACCTGATTTACAACAGGGTGGGGGTTCCATGGAAATAGGATGACAGCAGTGCAGTCTTACCAGACCAGGATAATGTTTTTCTTTCCTGCAATCTATCAGTTTCCTTAACATAACTCCTAAATAAACAATAAACAATACTAATTTAAAAAAACAAAACTAATACTGACAACATTGTCTTTTAACAACTTAGAACATAGCACAGTAGAAAGAGGGAAGAATTGGGGAAATATATATAAAATATAAATTAAATAAATTCTTCTAACTTATTGTGGAACTTAGTCCAGGAATATGTGGAAAAGATCATAATTTCAACCATCTGTAGTCATGGTTGTACTGCTCACAGTATATACTGTACCAGCAGTATTTAGATATACCAGTACTTAATCAAGGCCAATACAAATCAGTGTTGTGCAAATAATGATGTATAGGGGGGTGTCCACATCCAGTAATAGATCATTGTGGGGGACGGCAATACACTCATGCATAGCTCATTTCTGCACCATGTCTGAAATGTATATTACAGAACACTGTATACTCAGGGGCTTTGAAAAACTGCATTTGCATATTTCTTTAGTCTTGAATCTTTACAGTTTTATGCTCCTGGCCCTCCTCTGTTTACCCATCATTTCCAGGAAGTATCTTGTGGGCACTGAAGTCTTAAATTAGCATTAGCCCAAGGTTAATTGTGTAGGAAATAAGGGGGTACTTTAATATAAATCAGGTCCTCTTGCATTGTGCAGTAATTGTCATGGCTCTGCACTACAGCTTATTAAAATTACCTGGAATCTACATAAAGTGGTGCTTGTTCCAGAGCAATTGCCAGGTTGTTCAAATATTCTTACAGGAAGAAGGTTGAAGGAAAGAATAGTCAATATTTGGTATGCGGTACACAAGCCGCCATCAAGAAAGGGATGAGCCTCTCCAGCTCGACTCAGACATTGTCAGACATGTGAGATAACAGCCGTGAATAACTGCTGAGCACATGACGTTTCTGTGAGAGCCGTTTGGATTTCTATGTGAAAAGTTTTCCAACTATGCATTTTTAAATGAAATACTTCTTAAGTCACTATGATATGTGTCTGAGAAAGCAGGAAATGGAAATGTTGATTTCATTTCTATCATGTTATTCTCTTTGGGATCCAATTTAAGTTCTGTCAGGCAGTAGATGAGATGAAATTGACATTCATTTTGAGGACCCATGATATACAGATAGCCAATCAAAAATGAACTTCAGTTTTTTCTTTCCTTTTTCATTTATACAGCATTCGCTTTTCGGAGCACTGAAAGACAAATTAGACTCCCCCTTCAGAGTCATCTCGTTTTTTTATGTTTTCTTTTTGCCCTATGTGGAGCTTTGGAGGTCCTTTTTGCACTTTAACACTTGACAAAGTATATTTCACATTGACATCATGACTATCGGTCTGCAACTTTGTATTTGTTCAGATATATATTGCCAACACCCAGCCTGTGTAGCACTGTATAACACGTACACATATATTTGAACCAAATAATTCCAGCAAATCTGAAGCCAGAACGATACGTTGATGTGATTTGATTGTCCGTCGGAGGGTTAACTTTCAAATCACCAGATTGGAATAAAATGCATTGATGAAATGTGCATATAGAACGAGACCAGGTGTACAAGGCAGGGAGAGATGTTAACACGAGTCAATTAAGTGCGCCTCCCACCTGTGATGGAGAGCAGATTCATTTCTATTTAACAAGAGAGGAAATGAAAGTTCATTGGGCAATATTGTTGTGAAGAGCAGCCAGATGGGACAGCTTTCAAAAATAGTAACAGGGAAGGGAAAAAAGAATCAGCGGGGGGAAATTAGTCCATCACTCTGTGACAGTTTCACAGGACATTGCGAAATGAAGCGTCCCTCTGGTGAAATGATAATAAGTTTGTTAGATTACTTTTGTTTAACCTTTGTTTAACCTTTATTTACGAAGACAGCCCCATTAAAAGTACAATTAGCTTTTCCTTTAGCACAGCATTTTACTGAATTTGAAAACTATGGAGGAGCCATGTCCAAGCAGATTTAGCTGACTTTTAAACCGATTTTATTTGGAGATTTAAAGCAAACTAGGTCTTCATTAGAGCTTCCGTTAAACAAACCAGAAGTCTCTATTTGGATTAATTCAGGTTGACATCTAAACAAATGTCCTCTAGAAGCTTTAACGTCAACAGCAACAGAACAGCAACATTGTGTTAATGCAAAGTGATATAGCGACAAATCAAGTAGTGAGTACTTTAATGTATTGAAGTACTTGCTAACATTGTCCCAATTAATGGCCCAGTCCATGTTTATTTCATTCCTTAAGGGGCCGTTTTGCACTCTCGGATTGCTTGACTGAGTTCATAATATGAGGAATAGTAACAGAATATGTGACAGTTACTGTAAATGTGAATTGTAAATGTGTAAACTGAATTGGTTATAGTGCATAATAAAAAAGCCGTTATGGTTCCATATGGGCAAATACGTTTGTTGCAACACACGGAGCATACTGAATCAGATGCTCAAAATAAATTCATAAACCATATAGTGTACCAACATATTCGAAGGTGGAGAGGAGTTTATTTGTTACAGTTAACATGATCACCATTGATTACAGCGATAAATTAGAGCCCTGGTAGATTCAGTTTGAATCCAAGATTGTGAGTGGATGAGACCTAAAAATAATGCATCATGTTCAGTGTCAGTTTTGTTTTTGAAAATCATTAGAAATGATTTGCTTTCCTCTGCATAATGAGCTGCAGTCATTGCCTAAAGTGATCTAAAAAAGCAGTGGTGCGCTGGCTTTCAGTCCTCTCCCTGCTGTGAACAAACCGCAGCAATTAGGAAAGCCAAGACACATAATGTACAAAAGTCATTTATGATGGGATATATTTAGAGCAACAAAACCTCTTGCACGGAGATAAAGATTCAGATGTTTTCACTGAGAAAACAAATGAGTTTTCAATAATGTGCAGAAATGTGAAAGACGATTCCCTTGTTATCTTGTTGAGGGAAGGTTTGTGTGCTATTAAATGAATTCAGAGGACATTTAATAATGACAAAAGTCCCATTTTACTCTGTTTTCTTACCGTAGCTTCCTTACAAGACACACAATTTAAGTGGTTTTAGCGCTGCATAGGAATATCCATCCAGTATAACCCAGGTCTCTTAAAATAATTTTTTTTTCATAATAATATCCCATTTTAATTCTAATTTATATTCAGTAGATGAGACAGTAATCAAACCTTTTCAGTCCCACAGTGCACCTTTGATCACTCTTTGTCATTCTACATACTGAAGTATCGCAGCTGAACCATAAAGCCGACTGAAAGAAAAGCTCCACCGAAAAGATTGTTGTCTTTGTATTAATTACCCAATGTGTTTGCATTATTCACAGAATATGGACATGAATGTACTGCAAACTAAATACATGTATTTTCAGTATTCAGTATTTTGAATATAAAAAAAAACAACAACAACAACAAGTAGTTATTTTGTTAAAGTGACTTTACTGATCCAAAGAAAGCTATAGATGTCATGTTATAATCCTATTCCATGTCTTTCTTTGTTTATTTGTACCTGATGACCTTGGGGATGACCTTTTGATACTTTATTAATGCCTCCATGATGTGGAACTTATTTTTTTATAGTTTTGTTAACATGTTAACATTGGACATTAGGCAAAGAAGTGGTCACATGATCTGTAAACACATTAGTTCAGCTGTATTGTTAAACTAAAGTGTTTTATATTGTTGCAGAAATAATTGCAATAAATGATTGACTGCATTGCAATGACTGCAATTAAAATGACAAAAGTCATTTTAAAACCATGTTATGCCACTGATATACCTGTAGTGATAATATAAAAGTATAATTATCCAAGCACACCCTGGACTTTTAATTCTTAAGAATATTCAGACAGTGGAATTGGAATGTGGAAAAATATTTAACAAAGTAAAAATAAATCCACGCAACCAAAACAATAAATATAATGTCTTATAATAGTATGGAAAACCCTGCCGTTTTTTTCTGCCATCACGTTGGCTAAAATGTTGGTGATATTGTCATGTAAACAAACACGCAAACACAATGGGAAATATCAAGGTCAGCAAAAATATGATAAACGATAAGTCGATAACGTAAAAATGGTTGAGGTCATGACTATATATCGTGCAATAAGTCGATAACGTGATTATCGTGACATGAATTCACCTGTATTGTCCATTGTAATTATTGATTATTTTTGCAAACTACAACCTGTCTGGCCATTGGACAGCTAAAGTAAAGTTATGCTAATGCATAAGATATCAGAAATGAAGATGGTGAGTTAAATGAAAGCTAGACTCATCTTTTAGAAAACATCTTTAAATGGATATCTTCAAATTAAATGTGAGAAATTGTTCATTCGGGACTTTTGAAAATGTGAGAACATGGATGCAGGGAATACTCAAGAGGGGCATTGGAACAATCAGGTACAAGAAGGGATTTAAAATTGACAAACTGATTGGTTCTACTCTTGTTTTTTTAATGTTTGATTTGATCTAAGCTGTCTCAAAGAGCTTTGTTTACGCTTGACTTGTCAGATTTCTGACATGATAATTGTATGGTGAATTGCCAAAGAAGCCAGCATGGCACTCCCAACATAAGTAAAGGAAATTAATTAAATTCCTGGCAAGATGTTCCTTCCTTCCTTGTGAAGTAATTTTAATCTACCGCTCAGTGGGATGCAGCGTTGGGGTATCTGTGCCTGCATCAATGTGTTCAATGTGTGAGTGACTGAGAGCCAGGAAGACATCTGTTTTGCTGTTTTTCTTCTTTCAATCCTGTCTATTCTCTACGTTCTCTAACTTCTTTTTTTATCCGTTTGGATTATACGGTTCCAGCACATGCCAGAGACATTTAGTTCACATGAGAATTCAGTATTTTTCATGGGGGTTGCATTTTCAATAGCGCACTGTTCAAAATCTGTCAGGAAAAAAAAAAAAGATTACTCCCTGAAGGTGCACACTCACTAACCTATCTCATCAGGGTTCCATTGTGGAGACCCAGCGATCTTCTGCTGCTATAGAAAATGAATTGGGATGGCAGTGCAGCCAGAGTGGGAAATCAGACCGTCTTGGTGCATCTGACAGTTCGTAAAGAAGCAGAAAATCACAAAGATCTTGGAGCTTGTGAGAGACAAAGACAGGACATGTGATTGCAATCAGGTGGAACAATGTTGGGTGTAATAACTGGTTGGATATCGGCTGTTCCTCACAATGTCTGCGAGATACTCCTGCCACTGACAGTACATACGCTGCAGAGCTTGATTAGGAGTGTCTGGGCGATGGGCAGAGGAGGTGGGGAAACATCATTTCACTCTAACTGCATCGTAAGAGGCAATGACTCATGACTGTTGTGCTGTCCTGCGTGTAAACAGAGAAACTTGTGGAGATTGATGCTTGTTGTGGTGCTGGGTGGTGGTAATAGCAGGCTATCTCGAGACCTGTCCACATTCTATTCAAACAGATCCCTCCCTCAGGACTCCAGATAAAAATCCCATCATGGGCGAAGGTGAGGACTGAGAGAAACAAAGCTCGGGCCTGAGTCTTCAGAGGGCCTATTGTCTGCTCCGCGGGGGTCTGTGTATTACAAATTCAGCTTAAAGTATAGCACATTTCTGCATGTAGTGCAAGAGTCTATTATGTCTTGCATGCTTCAATTTATTTTGATGATAATAGCTTATATATCATTTCTCTTGCATTCATCCCAGCATAATTAATGTGTGTAATTAAGATTTCCATTACAACGGAGCAGCTGTTGTTAGCTTCATGCTGATAATGGACTTAGATCGGACTAAGATAAATTTGCTTTGTTGATTAGGTTAGGAATTGCTCAGCTGCTTAGTTTTAACTTTGAGCTTCTTGTTTTATGTTATGTAAGCAATCCAACGCCAAATGACAATTCTGTCATTCTCGAGTGCTTGACTGCTGTAGAGGAGATTAAGAAGATATACAGTGGATGAAATATAATTCATGCGGTTGTAAAAATGATTAAATGCCTGGTCGGTGATGTGCCTCATGTTGTTATGTTGGAGTGGACTTTGGCTGCTGGGTGATTGGCTGTTTAACCGTTGTGGAAATTTGGGACAGAGTTGTCCGAGGTCATGAAAAGTGCTTGACACTGCTCTGACCTGACTGGCTTTTGTAATTACCGTGAACAAAATAACGACCCTGAGCTTTTCTGTGAACCACTCTGAGAGGTTTGAGCTGGTGACTAAACTGCTGCATTATTAGTTTTTTTCAAATGGGACAAAATTGACCAGAATAAAAAAAAAAATGTACTGGGATCTGAAAGGTCTTACTTTGTTCAGGTACAACCTTAATCATGTTCAACCAACTCCCATTTAGCAATGTCTGCCGATATTAGCTTATAACCTCCGCTACACAGGTCATGTTTTCGGCTCAGTTTGTCTGTCTGTTTTTCCTGTTAGTTTGTCAGCATCATTGGGAAAGACAACTGGCCTGATTTTCATGAAACTTGGTGGACAGCTGTAGCATGGGCCAAGGAAAAACCCATTAACATTTCGGATACACGGCGGATACACGCATTATGTTTCACTTTCTTTAACATCGCAAGATAGGGCACTTGTGCCGCATTCATGTGGTGTTGGAATAATCGGAAAAATTTGTTCACGATTGGTAAAATTTACGTGAACACTACCTCAAGTCTAAACAGCAACTCGGTAACGGCTATCAGCGTGTTGTTTAAACGCGCTGAGCAATAAAACTAATCTCTGTAGCGTCCATGTTGTTTCCACATTACGACTCAAAGCTCATGAACACGTCGAAGTCGGACGAACGACATGGGACCATCCAAGGCGCATGTGAATGCAGCATTGGCCTTGCCGGAGGTTCCATTCTAGTTTCAGATATATCAGTATCAGTGTATTCGTCGGCTGATAAGCAACAATACATTTGCAGTACAGGAATGCCAAAATACATTTAAAGTCAAACTGTGTTTCCGTTACATAGTTTGTCCACCAGAGAGCACATCATTCTTTTAAAATGGGATTTGTATTGAGATTGTATGTTTGTCTGGAAAATGAATTACTATCGGATGATATATTGTTTGGTAGCTCAGTCCGTGCTTGGGAACCGGAATTTCCCCGAACGGACCAAGTATAGAGTGTGCCCTTGAGCAAGGCACAGGACCCCCACACTGCTCCCCGGGCGCTGTATAATTCGCTGCCCACTGCTCCTAATACTACGATAGTTTTGATGCAGAGTCTAATTTTCACTTTGTGTGCGGTGCTGTGTACATGTGTGGGGATAAAACGTCGACTTAATTTGATTCAAATCCTCCATTTCCACATATTGGCCAAATGTAAATATCAGTATTGGTCTGTTATCTGTGACCAGTCATTCACGGTAAATTGGATCCTAATCTACATGAAAAGTATTCTGCATATACATAATGTCATATGCATAAGTACAATAAAAATATCTATGTGCTTTAAATAGCTGTCTAAGTAAACTATGATCCAGAACAGAAAATAAGAGCAAACCGTCATACAGTTTGTGGACTTTAAGTGTTTCCTTAAGCTTTGACAAGCCGTGTGTTTGTCTTTTAATGTAGACTGCAATAAGTCATCTTGCTCACGTTCCCCTTTCCTATTGTAATGGCCAACTGCTGATTGTTTGCTTAACTATGTCTATAATTTGCGTGTTCTTGCATGTTCATTCTACAGTATGTGATACTATTCGTCGTGTCTGCAAAGCCTTTTTTTGTGCAGTGCTCTACTGTTTCCATTATGCATTACTTGTATATCGCATCAGGAATACGGTGCCATAGACATAATTGTTTCTGAGCAGCCAAATAGGATTTATTTGACAATCAAAATGTGTGTTTATTCTCAAGCATCCTTGATGAGTTTGACTAGCTGATGGAAAAACATGCTCATCATAAGCTTCAGTATGCATCATATCCAAAATATATTTTTGTCAAACTTATGTTTAGCTGTCACATGCTGTCAGTCTGACTGTCGCAGGGTTTTAGGAGTGAGCAAATACAAAGATAAAATGTATGTGTGGGGTGAATAATGAAGGGGTTGCTATAACTGTCAGACTCTCCCAGATCACAGCGTGCATACAGGAGATTATTCCTGGGGAAGTGACATGTCGATGACATGCAAATCTGTACACAATTACTATTATACAGGCTTCAAGAGGACAGTGGGAGTCATAAATCTCCAAGAATACAGTCGCATTGAAAAAAATAGTCGGCTAATATTAAGCTCGGCAACATTTAAAATGTTTTATTCAAAATTGAATTATTTCAATATAGACAGGAGTTGGTATAAGAAAGGAGACTAACATTATTATAATACTGTTGCACAACTCAAATACTTGACAAATATTACAAAATCCCATGTCAACTGAATATTGTCGGCTGAATGTGGTCGTAGCTATTACTGAATACTGGGATTTGTATCCATAACTGACAATATTGCCGTTACACTAAAAGCCTATGAAATCATATTCTTATATCAAAATTCAACTACTTTGACCTGCTGAAAATTGAAATTTTTGAGCACTTCGTTTTCTGCTCTTATGTGTACTGTGATACTTTTACATTCGTGAACAATTACTCTCCAATAACACCCCTCCAGTAAGAGCTGCAGGTTCATGTGACACAAGTGACAGAATCTTTGAGTGTGCCTTGAATTTCTTTTTCCTTGAAAGTATAAAGCACAGCAGCCTGCTATTAAAAGAATACTTTCATTTGAATTTTTATCTCAAGATGACGCTATTAAATTGTTATCTCGGGATAACACACAAGCAATATCCGCTGAAGACTTCATAACGTACATAATAACAGATGCAAAATGTCACTGAAATGCCAAATCCTTAATCCTCACTAATTAAGCGTGATTTATTCATTTTTCCTGGCTCCTTACATCATCATACTCGCATATGTGAAGAATCTCAAGCTTATATTAAAAATATTACCTGGTAGTGGGTTGTTCGGGCGAATTATGAGTACTTTTATTCAACAAGTACAAATATTACATGAATATTACAATTATCGATCTTCAAAACCTCATGTTTCTCCAGTGACATACAACTATATGTATATCTTTACATACTGTATGTACTACATCTTTCTATTTAATAGTTGTCCTCTCCCTTAGCCTTAAATGACCGTGAAATAAAAAGAAATGTAATGTTCTACAGGGATGCTTCTAGGAATCTAGGATCCAGAAAGTGTCTGTGGAAACGTTAGTGTTCAGAGCCCATTTGAATTTGCATAATGAATCTTTTAGGAGCTTGTCCAATAAAATATGAATAAAGTACGTGAACAAGAATGTCGTGTAAATACATATTTTCTTATTTCCTCAGGCTGTTGCATGCATTTTTAAAGACCAGCTTATGCATGCATGTGTTTATCATGTCGAGGTAAAAACTATTTAAATGTATTTAAATGTAGGCATCTGTTGGGGGGATTACAGGCAACAGAATGTTCACAATCATTTTCATGTAAACAGAAAAATCTATCAAATCTGATAGCTTACTTAGCAGTTCATAAACTCAAACATGATTGAGTTATAATGTAAGCATTAAGCACTCAGTTATTATTTACATCTATAGATGTAACTATTAAGGCCCCTGACACACAACGGCTGTCGCTCGATGTCCGACTGTCGGACTATTTTCTCGACGACACGTCCACCTGGAGTGAAGCTAAGTTGTGAGTGAGTGTGGTGTGAAAATGTTCGGCAAACTCTGCTTTGTTTTATTGTGTGTATCTTAACAACGGCTTGTATATTTACAGTCATATAAGCAGTCGCTTTATCTTTTCTAATGACGAATACAGACCACCACCACCTGCTGTTATGGAGAGTTATTTGCTCTTGCGCAGGCGCACAACGTAAGGACTGGTTTGCCGTTGGCTGTAGTCTTTGCGGTGGGTTCAAATGTGACTTTTTGGCCAAGAAACGCACAACAGTCGGCTCCGTCGCCACTTGTTCTCTGATGTCTGTTTGGTGTGTCTGGGCCTTTTTATACAGCTGAAATGTGACCAATGACGGAACTAGCTTGTAATAGAAAATGGATAATATATGTGGCCTTACAACTCATTGTTTAACAAGAGTACCGTAATTTCCGGACTATAAGCCGCTACTTTTTTCCCACACTTTGAACCTCGCGGTTTATACAATGACGCGGCTAATTTATGGATTGTTCCCGCTTTCACAAGCTTCATGTCGCCAAAAAACTGAGCACCGTCGCATAATGTGACGTAAATCGAGCGCGCTCAAACTTCCCATTCATTACGGTAATTAACTTTTTACGAAATTTCTCGGTGTTTCATTCAGTGTACCAAATGAACCTCTAAAAACATTATGCCAACCTTCAATTGCATTATTAGTTCTTGGAATGTCTTCAGCAGCGGACATTATGAACAGCGGACATTATGAACAGCGGACATTTTAAACAGCGGACATTATGAATGGTCACGATTCTGATTACGGTCATTTTGTCACCCTCATCATGGCAAAGACACGGAGAAAGGCATATGATGCAGCTTTCAAGTTGAAGGCGTTTAAAGGCCTATTTATTTTTGTTCCAAGCCGTGTTTCGTTAAAGCCTGTGTAAAGTTCATTTGTTTCAATGTACCGGTAGGCACCTGCGGCTTATAGACATGTGCGGCTTATTTATGTACAAAATACATATTTTTTAAAAATTCAGTGGGTGCGGCTTATATTCAGATGCGCTGAATAGTCCAGAAATTACGGTATATAGAATAACAGTGTGCCGATAAACTCAACCATCCGTTAGCAATGATTAAGAAGGCCTAAACTAGTGTGAAATCTATGAAAATACATTTCATGTGTTAATATAACATAGAATAATATGTTTACACTCTATGTATGCTTTTCCTCATTTGGGTAGTCTATAGTTAGCAAGGAAATGTACTCAAGTACTGTACTTTACTTGAGTATTTCTATGTTATGCAACACTACTACTATGTGATGCTACAAACATATGATGATAATAAAGAATAGGATGCATTGCTGTAGATTAAACTACCCACAAACTCTAAATATACAACAGTAATATTGCACCAAAAACATCATATATAATAATAAAATACTGAGAGGGACATTGGCTGATACATACTTAATCAATGTTTTGATTGCAGGACTTTTTCTTGTAATATTTCAGTGTGGCATTAGGACTTTAACTAAAGTAAAAGATCTAAATACTTCTTCCACCACTGGTTATTCTGTACACAAGCCATCTATTGCATGTAT
>CALSCE010009465.1:4837812-4867924 GCA_943593645.1 Bovichtus variegatus | reverse complement strand
TATGTATGTATGTATGTATGTATGTATGTCAAGGGAGAGGGAACCCTCCTCAGTTGGTCTTCAGGAGGTTTCTTCCTTTTTGACTTTAAAGAAAATAATAAAAAGTTTTACTTTAACTTATCTAAAGTGAGGGTCCAAAAAGACAGAGGGTGTTAATGCTGTACAGATTGTAAAGCCCCTTGAGGCACATTTGTACATGGATACCAAATTTCACTCGGGTACCCGCTCTTTTGTAGCGCCAAACTGAACCTTCACAAGCTACAGTAGTTTCCCAATGAGGGAGGTACATCTGCACAGATTGTTGCTTTGCAGGAGTATAAGAATAAGATTCAACAGAGACTTAGGAACACTATCGCCAACAGTTTGTACTTACAGTATGTAGGTGTTTGTGGCAAGTTTGGTTTCACAATATTTTAATTATATTTAACAAAATAAAAAAGGACACACTAAGGTTACAAAAAACTCTTTTCCTGAAACCACACTATTAGGTTAAGGAGCAGTATTTTACTTTTGGGTAAAGCAAATAATTGAGTTGGAAAAATAAGAAACATGGAGGTCGACTTGGCTTAATTTGAAGTTGCATTAATGCTAACTGTTGACTTTAAAGCAATCTTATTATTAAGTGAATCTGAATTAAAGCAAATAAATTTAAAAAACGTGGAAAAACGTTAGTGTGTTACACTTTTATGTAATTTTTTTCAAGTTTGTACAACAATTCTCTTTTTTGTTAATTTATTTTTTTAATTTATTTTTTTTAGTGATAAAGAATGAGCATGTAGCCATGTTGAAAATGTGCAACCATGCTCCCTGTAACAGTTTGACAGCCAGCATGCTACAGACAACCTAAAACTATCACTCTAAAGAATAAAAGGCCTGTATATAGCAACCATGTAACTAACAGCATGCTGCCTCCAACTACTCTGTCACATAGAAGGCTACAGCCTCCACATAATAATCCAACATAATGATCAATTTACTGACAAACATTAATAAACAGCCATTGCAGCAAACAATAAAAAAAACTATGCTAATAAAAAACCTAGCAAATAAAGCAATCTGTGAAGAAATAAGTCTACCAGCAGTATTCTACTTTCAAAAGGTAACAGCCAGCATGCTTCACAGAAACACATTGTTTAAACTATTTTTGGTTTAACTGAACATTTTATGTTGCTTTCTAGAATCCAACATCTTCCTACAAGAGCACAATGTAAGCCTTCACTTTTCAGAGTGTATGCCTGCAAATATTAATCTGACATCTCTGCCATTCAATTCCTGTCTGGAATGGTTATTCCAGTGACATTTTGCACTTTTTTATGAAGGTAAATACTGACGGAAATAGAGAGGAGAGAATAAGTGCTAAATTGAGACGTGCTTGAAAGAAAACTGAATGAGACCTGGAACAGTGTTCTCATGACCTTTTCTAATTGAGTGGTACGATATTTTTGGACAGGGTTATACTGTGACGCTGTAGATGACATTTACATACACATGAGGCATTAGATTGGTCTTCGGATTTTAAATGAAATCCATACTGTGTTAAAAGCAGGTTAAATGCAAAAAAGAGCACATGGTTCTTCTGGCACCAAGGCAGGTGTCGAGGCAGTGAAACATAATTCCCTCGTAGCACCAACAAGACACTTACATTTGTTGTGATATTGTGAAATTTCACTTACATTTGTGTCGAATAATTTGAAGCTTAAATTCCAAGAACCGAGACTTTTTATGTTGAAAATGACTCTAAAGACCATTTCTTTTTAAAAGCTTGCCCGCCAAAATGAGTCACGTTTAGGATTTGAACCACGCACAAACAACAATAAACCTTTAACTACCTTTAAAATATAAGAGGTATATTATATTGTATAAACTGTATCAGCATTTATTATGTGATTTAGAAAAACTATGTTGGTTGTGATAAAATGATATAACTAACATTAATTAGTTAACATTATTACAGTTATTTAAATATTATGTTGTAGCAATCACTGGGTGCACAGTGTTCTCAGTATTGTTAATTGTGCCTCTCAAATTGTGCTGTGACCACCTAGAGAAGTACTTAAGGGCCCAATTCTCCCCTTCTCGGACAATCATGGCTCAAACACACATATTTTAAAATAATGTAACATGTTCTGTCGCAGAAAATGTATTCTAACAAAATCAAGCTGACTGATCAACCGTGGTCCATGCAGGCAGGTAAAACAAAGAAATATCCATTTGCTTCATAAACAAAGGTAAAGGTTTTGTAGTCTTAAGAGATAGTCAGGTATTTTATCCTCAGATGTAAGTGAATACATATATTGAAATATGAAAAGTGACGCATCATGCAGATTCTTTTTTTTATTCAATTCATGTCATTCCTGAGAGCGCAGCTGTTTCAGCAGGCGGCCATCACCAGTGTCACCATATTTAGGATGGGCTTTTTGTTGTTTGCACACAATAACCGTCCGAGAGCGGCAACTTAAAATACATTATGTTTTTCTCCAGGATTGTCTTTTCATGTGCTCTCAACCCTGTGAGACAAAGAGTAAAATGTCTTATTGTTGACTGAGCATCTGGTTTTATCATTTAAGTGTGTGGGTATGATCCTAACCCCTCAGTAAAAAAAAAAAAAAAATAGCATTGCTTTATTTTAATCGCAGTGCAGAGGAAGATGTCATGTTTCTATTCCCCATTTGTTTTCACTCATTACCTCCCTCTTCCCTGCTTCAGATGCAGCAATCTGCGACAGCCCCCTACCTCCATTGTGCTCTTTTCATTTTTTTCAAACACAGCCTTATATGTGTGCACACAGTGACATTTTGGGGACAGGATTACAGAGGCAGACTGACGCCTTCAGTGATGGCCTTGAGTAACGTTGTCACAAATTGAGACAAGTGTCAGACCTGTATAAATGTACCATCAAATTAATACCTTACATAATCTGTCTTCCTTTCACTATGCCTGTGTGTATACACTCTGTAACTGAAGGGGATAAATGAGGCATATATTCACTATTGACTGCCCATGACCCTCGACTGCAGTGTGTTGCTTCAGCGCCTTCAGTTGACTGCAATGAATGTCCTCACTGGTGAAAGCTTGAGATCAGTTATGGTGCCCTCAGTGCCTTGAGAGGGGGGAAAGCACTATTTGCTTTAAAGGACACTGACAGGAATCACTCATTCACACTATCCCCTAAACACTCGATATGGTTCAGTGAGTCGTACACTTTTTCGACCCTTCGTTTTGCCTCAAGACTGACGTGTAGTGTTTCATTACTGTAATTTACACATCTGTCATGTCACACTACGGACACCGCATGGACACACTGCACTACGGTTGAGGCTTAGAACGGCAGAAAGCAAATGGAGGGCACTCAGTAGCAAATAGGCAAGTGACTTCAAACACGACTTATGACAAAATCGGCACTTTAGTCTGATATTCATGAATCTCCTGTAGGCAACTATGAATAGTGGCAGCTTTCGATTGGCAACATGAGGTAAGTCTTTCAAAATGTGACCTTTAGTGCTCGGAGATATTTTAATGTCATTAGTTTAACTGCAAAATGTGCACATTGTGTTTACCAACCGCTACTTTCTTTCTAACTAAAAACACAGGACGAGACAGGAAAAAGTGCAGTTTACTGACATTATCAGGAGACAGCAGTTTTCACTCTCAGAGGACAATACTAATGTTTTCTTTTCGTACAGTTATATAAGCCAATGAGGAGCCATTTCCCTTTTTGATGCATCCTTGGATAGACTCCATTTTTAGACTTCATTAAGTTTAAATTTAAAAGAAAGAACTCAATGGTGGGGCTGCAACTAATAACTATTTTAATAACCGATGAATCAGTTGATTTCTTTTATTAAACGTTTAGTCTATAAAATGTTAATGGTTTTGTCCAACTTACAGTCCAAAACAAAATATTCTATAAACAGTGACAGACAGTGAAAGACAGACAAAGCAGAGAATCCTTACATTTGCAACAACAATATTTGCCATTTCAACTCTGTCCCCTAGAAATGACATTAATATACTGTCAATTTGACACAGGAAATATGTTTTGTTTGGAAAATAATGCTGCCCTTTTTATTGGCATAATGAGGAAATGTTGTTATTAAACGGATCTGCCAATTGACTGAATATTGATGCTTAACGTAACTGCAAAAACGTTCACTAGCATATTTCATTAGTTTATCTACAGTATGCACTCTTGCAATAAATCTGTTCTCTTTACTAGAAAGAAGTGTGCCAGGAACAAAATTCCAGCAGCATTTTTCTCTAAAAACATAATTGGCAAAATATATTTAGAAAATGTAATTTTTAGAAGAGGCACTTCAGGCATTTTTGCTTGATAAATCACTCTAACAGTTATTTAATTATCAAAATTATTGTTAATACAATTTGTCTTTTGATTGCCTTACTGATTATTCAACGACCTCCCCAGATCTTTGCACTCTGCAACGTTTGTGTCAACATTTTACTGAATAAAGGTGTGTGAAGGGAGTCAACTTTTAGCCTGAAGGTGGACACACACACTTCACGCCATTCCACCCAGTTTTAGAGAAATGTTGGTCACACACAGACACAAAGGACAGAGGAAAGTGATCACATGACATCCTGGATAGAGGTAAAAATGATGGATTACGTTCATCAAATGTCGCAGTGTGAGCTGCTGTTTGTTTCGATTTTTGGAAAACAACGGCAGTTAGTAACGTTCTGGGAAGACAAAGCTACAGACAGTAGGAGCAGCTGGACTGTGAAAAAGCACATCGACAAGAAACAAGGGCACACGTTGGCCCACAAATGAGCGCAGAGTGGTAATGGGGCAAGAAGTTGAAAATGTGTTACCTGGTGTTTCTTACGGACCGGGGGAAGTAGAGAGAATCGTCATTCAGTGCAGCCAACACAATGTGATGATGCGCTCTTTTCGGCAATCGGAGCAGGTTTGAATATGGCAGATTTTCTTTTTAATACCTATCTACAAATAAAATGTGATCGGTGGTGTCCTAGATATTGTGTTTCCATGAGTGACAGACAAATGAGCTGCCGGTGCAGATCCACAGCTCTCGCCTGATTTTATCACGGGAGACCAAAAAAAGAGTGCGCTACTGTACTGATGCTGCTGTCTATCCATTACGGTCGGTGCTGAACCAAAAACTAGAGCAACAAACTAGATGTCCCTCCTTGGCGGACTTATTACAGGTATTTTCTGTTGTTTACTGGAAGAAGATGACAAAAAGAAGTTTGTGCACAACCTCGGTGGAAGACTTTCTGAAACACTGCAGTGGCTATATTATTGGCTTCATACTGATCTCATTTAAAAAAGTGATTGGTTTTGTGTGATGCCTATATGACATGCTGAGATTCACAGGCCGAGGCACACCCAAGAATGACTCTCTCCCCCTTTGATTCATCCCCCTCACCCGAGCTCGCTTTGTGCGCAGCAATCATACGATAACAAGAAATCGCACGATAACAAGATTGCACACCCAAAGGTTTTGCTGAAGACACCGAGTCACTTAGTGCATAGTCGTCATGCTGCAAAGTCTAGAATGCAGCAAAGCGGATTATGGTATGGAGAATGAAAAGATTTTTAATTATCATCTATACAGAACTGCTGCCAGTAATATTGTTTGTCAAATGGGCACCATGAACATTAGAAATATTATAATGCCTGTAGTTGTTACCGCACTTTTCCGTCTTAAGTGTTTCCTCTTTGTCATTTCATTTTTGGTATAGAGTATCAAAAATCTGCAAACAGATTTCAAGGATATTTAGCTGAAGGTCGGGTCGAGGGTCAAAGGACAAGGGATTAGCTTTTGGTGCAGTTCCAGGAATGTTTTGAAGGACACTCACGTACCTTGCAGAGTTAGTTTTGTTCTCACCAAAACAAAAAAAAACAAAAAAAATGGATTCAATATATTTATGTCCTCATAAAACACACACAGGGAAAATTCTTTGAGTATTTTAAAACGTACATTGTTCACATGCATGTTTCTTTTTTAAGTGTATACTGTTTATATACATATATATATATATATATATATTACGACGCAGGTTTTGAGTTATAGTTCAGTGTTGGATTTTACCTGTTGATCCTCACCACAGCACTAGACGGATGCATCATACATGATCAGGTTGCACTATAAACCCCACAAAAATATTGTTTTTATCCTTTCTTTTCGTTTGCAATATAGAGTGACATATGTGAACTGCAGATGCATTCAGGTTTTGTGCTTGACCTTGTCTCATCAGGGGAGTACTAATCACAGATATCTGCGTATGAATGCAGAATCTTTAGGCAACAGGACAAGATTTTGATATCGGAAGCTTTCTGGTTTCTGTTTGTAGCCGGAGTATTGACCAATCACGTTTGAGCGGGCTTTGTTTGCATGCACTTTAGGGCTGCGCGATTATGGCCAAAATAACAGTTCCAATTATTTATTACAAACTATTTTTATTGCACTTTTACATTTACATTCCTGCAAATGTACAAATCTTTGCCTCAAAAATAAGACTGCTCCTTATTCACAGTGCATCTCCTAGAAGCAAAATATACAAAAATGAGACCAAAACTTTTAACCCAAAAATGTAATCACCAGGGCGCTGCTTTCACTTTCATGTTGTGCTATATTCCTGTTAATTAACGAATCCTTGCATGAAAATAAGACTTGAAAAAAGGTTCTTCTTCACCTGAATTCAGTGCATTTAGGTTTTGCCCATCTGCTCTCAGTTGTATATTTACTCTTCTTCTCTGGCCGGCTGCCACAACATTCACGGCAAGACAACTCCCCAAAAGCTAAGCCAAAACATCTTGGTCGCCCCCTGGTGGGCGGCTGTTAGTTTAGGAAGCGCTTGATTTGATATCCAGCTTAGTTTTCTATGAGCGGACCACGGATTTTAAAAAGTCAATATCACAGTCGATCGTGATTATTTAATTAGGGGGAAGCTACAATTAAAGAGGTGGAACGAACTTGCTGGTATTCAATCTCGGAGCCCATCGGCTATTGCCTGACCACGATGTAGCTTTTTATTAGCTTTTATTTTATTTATTTGCATTCGTATGCAGATATCTGTTCATAGAGATTATCAGAAATGTCGTCTGGACGTGGACGTTACTCCCTCTGAATAAGCGTGTTACAGTGTCAGTGCGGTGAACCCCATGGGGAAACTACATCCATGTAATAGCCCAGTGTCTGTTCCTTCACTCACAGCAGAGAGTTTGTGCAGCAGAACGTGTGGAGTGAAAATATCTCTGTTGGTGTGTGTGTGTGTCACTGCAAAGGGGAAGATAACTGAGCCTTTCTTCAGTTTGCTTCATGTTGTCTTCACCCTCACATCAGAAACATGTAGGAGAAAACACAAGCAGCACAAGTCTACCAATTGCAGTACACAGTTCAGTACATTGCTTTCCATGTGGGGTCTTATAGTTTTGAGGAGGTGCTTCGAAGCCATCAGTTACATCAGCTACAGTATAACCCCCTTACTGCCCGGCAATAAACTTGGCATTACTCCCAGCAACTGTTGAGCGATGTTTTTACTTTCACTACATATTTGCATTTCTGCCCTCTGCAGTTGGCAGGAATCTGTAGTCGAAGGCCACATTCAAACAAAAACAGGTACTCGTTCAGCAAACATTAATCCATAGCACATTCACTTGTGGTGAAAAACTCCACAGGGGACCTTTCACACTGCATGCTGCAACTGACAATTATGCTATTTCCCTCTGTGCCACGGCATTTACTTGAATGTAAAATATGTGGCGCATGTAATGCTCGTCTGTATGCGTGTGTATGTGAATGCTGATGTGACGGTTCTAAATTACTAAAGTAAGTCCTTGATGGCTTGTTTATCTCAGTAAATGCACTTCATGAGTGCTTTGAAATGTTCTTGTGTAATACCAAAAACATCTTCATAACCCATGCATGTTTTTCCTCTCATTAATTTACCTGCACACTCCCCACTGTTAGAATCACCACTCTGACACCAATCAAGTCGTATCTTATTTCCATTTCCTGTTCATGTTCGGATTGCTCATTCCCACAAATGACAGGGAGTAGTGTTAGTTTATGATGTTCATGCATAATGTCTGCCCCTTCAGTAAAACAAAAAAGAGATTTCTATCCGGCACTGTTTGATCAATCGTTACGACAGAAATGAAAAGGCTGCATGATGTTCATTTGTATGTTTCGTTGTTTCACAGTTAGTTTCTTTATCAGCGTGGATTGGCTTTTTCTCTCACATCAATTTACACCAAAAAAAAAAAGAAGGTTTGAAGCAGAGGTAGCTCCGCTGCCGTGCCATTCACTGTATATCATTTGAGAGCCGGGTCTTATCTGTGACCTTTGAGATTCTATCTGTTTCAAAAAGGGACAAGTAGGCAGTTTAAATTTGAACTGAAATTGCCTTGATATTGTCTTAGCCTGTGGATGGGTTATGCAGTCAGGTAGTGGAGTTGTTTTCTCTTCATCCGTTTCTCTTGGGTATTTATTTTTATTTATTTTTTCATTTTTTTGCAGGCAATTTTTCCTTTTGCTATCACCACTACTGCAACTTTTTGTTTCAGTGGTGTCCTTGACCTTCCTTTGTACCCAAGTGACTTTCACTGTCCAGTTTGTGACGGGTTCACAGTAATCAGTGTCAGTCAGACACACTAAATACTGGAAAAATCCATGCATTTGCAGAACTAGTATTTAGTGAAATGGTTTTCTCTCACTGGTTCAGATATTACTGCTATGTATTTATTCATCACGGCCGTCCTCCATGCCAAGACAGCTGAGTAAGAGCAGGAGAAACAAAGACAGGTATAGGCCTGAAGCAGAGCGTGAAGATGTTGAGGGATTTTCTGCAAGTGATTGGCTGTTTTTGTGGTCTCAGGTTTTTATAATCCCGTCCTGTGATGCTCTAATCTCCCTTTTCTTTTGTACAAAGTAAATACCCTCATTACATGGGGCAAACACGACTTGTTCTAAAAAAAGGAAATGAGGAGCCAAGAGAAACCCTTTATTAAATACTTGCCTTCCTATACATACCCTGTCAGGCCAGTGGCGCCCACACGATTACCATGAAAGATAATCTCACCACAGCGCGTGGGACCTAAAGGTTCATTGAGATACTTTGAAGCACTTGTGAGACAGCACAGCAAACAATAGTGGATTTTCTCAACTCAGCTTCCTGTCAAGATGTTTTTTTGTGCACTGTAATTAAATGGGAGAATTAAAAGTGATTGTACATTTCACCATTTCTGCAATTCAGTTTGCTGTTTTGTTGTTTTTTTCTTCTCTTTCTTAAAAAAACCCTTTATAATAAACCAATTCCTGATCAAAGCGAGACGTGAGCGTGAGTGGCTCTGTGGGATGAAGGTCACAGGATATTGCTGACAGGAAGAACTGATTTGCATGTTACATTTCACTTCTCTCAGCATATAACATGAATTGTGAGTGTTAAAGCTCAGCACCTGTGGCCACAAACGCATGCAGATGAGAGGTTATATTGTAGCGTGAGCATGATTATTGATTTCTCTCCTTCCATTCATATTACATTGTTGAACTGCGGTGCATTTGTCTGAAGTCAGAAGCTGTTCATACATATAGGGCACATTTATTTCCATTAATAAATATGAAGTAGAGCTGAGCAATAAAGTGATATAGTATAGATAGTAGATAATATAGATATTGATACAGAATATATGATTCAGTATCATATGTGTTGAGCATCATATCAGTACACTCTCAGCTGCTACTGTAGTTTATTTGTACCTCTTGCTAAAACTAATGCAGTGTAATACAGCATCCCTGTAATTAATACCTTTCTCCAAGGTATGATACTACCAAGTTTCCTCTCCATCTCCATATATAGTGGAGAAAATGGGCACCAGCTACTCAACCACATGGATAAGCAAGACCATCTCTGCATCTGAGGAGGCACCGAGGCGAGCGTGGTGGAACTGGACACCGGCTGAGGTCCCATCCACATGGATCTCCTCTGCCGGGCATCCTGCTAGCCAATGTGCAGGTGCTGGATGACGGGCTAGACATCCTGCGTGCCCGCATCGGTTTCCAACAGGATGTCAGGAGCTGCAATGTCCTTTGCTTCGCAGGAACTTGTCTTGAGTGGCTGACAGCACCATTCGGACAGGTGACTCTTCTGTGTGCCGCTGTGACAGAGCAGAGGACTCAAAAAGGAGGAGGCGTGTGCTTTATGGTGAATAATGCCAAACTGAAGGAACTGAAGGGATTGCATTTCACTGGAGTTGTACCTTGTACAATTTCAAGTGGCAAATGAAATTGATTGATTGATTCATGAAGATTATCATAGAGAGGTGCTGGTTCTACATTATTGTTGTTTTTATTTCTGTGTATTTTTTGTTTTGTTTTATTGTTTAGCTGTCCGGCCCACAACTTTACTGTTTTAGGTTCATCGGCGTTCTCATAATGTCGTTTTCAGCCGCAGATGGCTGCTTTTATTAGTAGAAACGCTGTTAAAACCCACTGTTCACTACCCGCTCAGCACCAAACCGCAGATAGACACAGTTAGCAACTAGCTGGTGAACATAGTGCAACATTTAGCTGCTACAGAGACAGATATTTTCCTTGGGGCAGCATTACATTCGTCAAAATCAAAAAACGGACATAAACGTAGTTTCTTTGATAAAGGGTTGGGTCACTTACTTTAAAATAGTCTCCGTTGTTCCTGAACCACACAGTCAGCAGGGATCCTCTACTGTGCCTCTCTGACGATGCGCCTCTTGGTCGAAAAATCATAAACAAATATTAACCATTGGTTGTATAACAGCCAAAACACTTGCAATGCATTGGAAATGTGCAGATATATGTGACGGTGATCCGTGGTTGAGGTTTTTTCCTGGTAATGGAGAAGGCCGCCTTGTTGACCTTTATAATGAGGAACATTCTGAGTGGTCCAAGGTTGTTAAACTCATCAAGAAAATTCCACTCGGCCCTGACTTGACTCGTCTAACTTTTTTTATGTTATACATTTATTATTTTTTACTTTATTATTGTTAGAGGTTTTGTATTACATAACCTTTGTTATTACTCTCCAGTATGCTGTATGAGTTTGTCTTTGTAATGTGCACGTTTAAAAATATTTTAAAAAACACAAATGGGGAAAATGAAAAACCCTGTCTCTCAATTGTACTTCAGTATATTGCCATTATGATATGTAATGTAATAAAATATCGTATCCATAGTACACACTCCTATTATGTAGAGCCTTTATTAGTTGTGTGCAACATATACATGTTACATACGACACATGTTCTCAATGTGTCTGTAATTGCACTTGCTAAAACCTCTCCAGCAGCAGTATTCTGCCTGGGGTTTTTGGTATAAAGCTGTTCCATATTAGCCCTCTATATTCCCTTTATATTCATGATCTGAATGGCCAAATGTATTCATGATGAAACTGCTTCCCTGGAGAAAAAAGGTTTAAAAGGCTGTGATAGCTCCTCTAGTCCATTACTGTGGTAGAAATGGCAAAGAGGCACTGAGGTGTTTCCATTTATGTGCAGGAGGTTTAGTGATTTACACAAACTCATCAAGTGGGTTTTGTCTTGCACTGTTTATTTGGACACAAACATTTCTGCCTGACGTTGATTAGGAGAAGAATTTCAGTAAGCTATTTAAATGCATTGCAGTGGAAGTTAATATTTTCACTCAATCATTCACACTGCACTTTTTTAATTCAATAGATATGTCATTAAATTGCTGCCCTATAGCACACAAGCCATGTCAATCATTTCCCCCTTTGTAAAATGATTATATTATGTCCCTCCCTGCAAGTTTTCTTGAAATTATTCAGCGCAGAGGCTCGAGGCAAGGAGGATGGAAGTAAATGCAGATAGGAGCTGTGAAAATTAACTGCCCGGTGGATGTTAGGCGAGTGTCACAACTTGTGGAGAACGACATGATCGATGTGCCTCAGAATAAAGCAACAGCATCTGTGCACACTGTTCAATAAACCGCAGCTCTTGACGTCTTAATGCTGTCGTTAATACACTGAATATGGGCCTAATTGAAGCAACATAATTAGATTAACATGTTCACGTGACGTACAGCGAGTCTACCTCACCCGTCTCATAATCACATTAACATCAAAGCGCGAGTGTGCGTGTAGAAATGTTCCCGATTTCTTTATGGAATGCCTGCTTCTGTTGAATTGGATGTCTTAACATGCCAAGCTTTACCTCCCACAGCCAGGTTTTCCCTCAGGCAAGTTATTATGCAACAGAAAGTGGACCGGCTCTGTCACACAGAGTGTGCTTCTTTTTCTTCCTTTCTCTTTTTTTATGAGAGCGAAGAGTAATCGTGCACTCTAATTTGAGGCTTTTGGAGACTGTGAGAGAAAGAAAAAGGCCACTTTAAGACCCTTTCTCCCTCCTCTGACAGTGTTTTACTTTCTCGCCATTACTCTGAGCAGTGTCACCAGAGGCTGCAGTGACCCACACCCTGTAAAGTGTTGTTTGTTACACACAGAGATAAAAAAAAAAAATCTTGGAGACTACTGTAAACATGAGAAAAGGAAAGTTTAAAACAGAGTCAACAGCATTGATGAATGTATAGAAACGATACATGAAATAACACAGAATATATAATGGAAAGGTTGTCATTTTCCCTCAAAGTCCTAAAAGAGCACATTAAACCTACAAGAGACTTTAGCTGACTTGATTGAATAAACGAGTGAGAATATAATGTGAGTTATATCAGCTTATGGCATCTCACAGCTTGCTCTTTATTCATGTTTTATTGTCTTCTATTCCTCTTCCTTGTTGTAATATCCAAGGTGAGAACTTTCCATATTCAGTGTTAGATAATTCAAGTTTATGTTGTAGAAGAAAACCTCTGGAAGAGCCAGGCTGTAAAGTGATTATCAAACGTACTGTAAAATATTAAAATGTTTTAGTTTTTTACTATGCTATGTGAATGTACTTGCGGTAATACTGATACTATGTAAAATTGCTAAATGGGAAATGAATGCTTTTCAAAAAGAAAAAGCTGAAAAGAAAAGTTTCTTTTTTTAAATATAAGGCTTAGTTTCCTAGTTTTAGTACTTCGAATGTACAACTGTTCAGTTAGCAAGTTGAGTCCCTGGCATGCACAGTATACGTTACTTACCACTAGAGCTGCAATGATTAGTTGACTAATGGATTAGTCGAGCAACAGAAAAAAAATCGCCAACTATTTTGATAATCGATTAATCATTAAGTCATTATTCAGGCAAAAAAATGCTGGTTTCAGGACTCAAAAATATGGATATTTTCTGCTTCTCTCTGTTGTATATCATATCAAACTAAATATATCTGGGTTTGAGAAACTAGGATGGACATTTTTCAAAAGAAATGTTTTTTACAATTATATATACCAATAATCGATTAATCGAGAAAGCAATCTGTAGATTGATGGATAATGAAAATACAAGTTAGTTGCAGCCCTACTTTCCACGAGCAATCGCACGATTTACAGTCACGTGACACTACACGATGATGATAGTGACTGAAATGTCTGAACTCTCAATTTGCTGATCAACACAGTGTGAATTATACAGTGTCTATTATACTGCTAGTTCTGAATGAGTCAATCAGAGAGTGATTACTGATTTCTGATCAGATCTGATTTCTATTCTGTTGTATTCTCATCTTGTCTAGTCTAGTTCTTTTTGTCTGGAGTTTTACTATTTTCTTTAATATCATTCATTCTATTCAAGACTAGTGTAGTTTAGTCTTGTCGGTTCTCTTCTGCGGTCAGGTGTGATTCAGGCTCTAATATTGGCAGCTGCAGCTCATTTGCCTTTGCGTAGGTGTGAGTGGGTTTTTTTCAGTAACACAGGAAGAGGAGATGAGAGAAGTTGCCGTCGCACACTTGGTTGTGGTTTTTACACTAGACGTGGTGTTAATCATGCATATTCTGCTTCACATGTATGTTTTTCTCATTGCTCTGTGAAGCTGGTCCTGGCCTTTACTGTAAGTGCACCCATCGCTTGGATGTCGACTCCTGTGCAGCTCCTTTATTTGCTGATCATAGGATGTTTCATCAAAGGCTGTTTGGTGGTGAACCGACTTCTAATGTTGGACCATGTTCCTGTCAAGTTCTCTGGTAACTTTGAACTGAAACCTTTTTTTTTTTTTTTTTGGTGTATTCTGACAAATGCATGTCAAATCAAATGTAGAACTAGAAGGACACTCGGAGAGCACAGACCTCAAAAATAATTTGGGTATCCATAACCACTGCAAAATTGTGTTCTTCCTTGGCCCATGCTAGACCCTAAGCCAGTAGATTTTTTTTTCCGTAATCCTGCTGACAAACAAGCTGATCCAAAAGCATAACCTCCTTGGTGGAGGTAATAAACAAATTGATGTTCAGTGCCATGGGCTGTGTTCCACTGTCATTATATCAGAGAAAACTATATATATACTGTGTATACAGTATATACAGTACATACACACACAATAATCTCAATTCAAATTGCTTTTTACTGCATCTTACTCTCTTCAACAATGTATGGCAATGGCTCAGGCATCATCACATAACCTACTGGAGGCGTGTTGGTCACATGATAACAAGTTGTCATATTGCGGGATATCATAACCCCTGTCTTGGTTCAGGGAATTTTTAGCTCATAGCAGATACATTGGTATTTACTTTGTGTATAGTTTGGTCAACAGCAGTATTAAAGACTGTCAAAATGCCCCAGATATCTTGGAGATGACTCAAAAACCATCACAGTTTAACCACTAGAGAGCTACCTCAAGTTTTATTTTTCTGCAGTAAAATGTTCCTTTGAGATCATTTTTGATTTATTTAAGGGATCCTTGCCAAAAATGCTTGCGTACGTTATGTGATTATGTAAAACAATGAGTATCAGCTGATGTATCATTATCTTGTTTTTGTTACTCGGTATCAGCATCAGCCAGGATAAAATTTCTCATTTCTCATTTCTAATTTCCACGTTTCATCGTTTTATCATGACATTATTTCAAGCGTTTGAAAGCTAATAAAAGCGAATAAGTGGATCTTTGAGTTTTGAGTTTTAGATTATTTTGACACACACATACTCTTTCCAAGGTTAAGAATGAACTTCCAAATGCTTTCATTCTAAACACATTTCACATCATCATGATGTGATTCTACAGAAAGCAGACACTGTTCAGCTATTAGACGAGATGAATTATTGCCAGACCTTACCAAACATGCTAAGTAACAGACTGAATAGAAACACTCCTACCCTCCTGGCCAGTTGCCTTTTTAAACATTTCTATTAGACATCGGCACAGACACGGAACCCAGGACATCTCCTCGGAGGAGGAGGTAATCGATGAAACGGTGGAGCGATGGATGAATGGGTGGGTCAGTCATGACAAAAGAATGGCAGGGCCAAATCCCGTCCCCAGTCCGGTGTTATTGGTAGCGGCAGAGTATTACAGGGCTTTTTCTTCAGGCCACACATTCTGCTTTCTCTGTCTGGTTCCCCTCCAGTTCACTCTGTGTGTGAGGGGCTATTGCTCCCCATTTGGCAGTGCTGAAAATTGTTTCTGTCAGCTTAGATAAACAGACCCCTGGGTGTGTCCATCTCCCCTCCCCTCCCCACACAAACAGACACCTTTACACACGCACATGCAAGCCCACACATGCACACACAGCATCCCCCTGCCACACACACACACACACATATATATAGATTATGCTGTAATCAACCAACAAGGCGGTACTCTTTCCTCCCTTGTTTTGGAGGCTTGTTTACTTGTTTCCCACACTATTAATATTCCTCCCTTCTGCGAGGTATCAAAAGGTTCACCTTCCTGAAGCAGATGAAGATGGATTTTATTTATTTATGCTTTGCCAGGGATTGAATGCCTGAAAAAGACTCTTAAATGATGGTAAAGTCGCCTCCAAAAACATGTGAGAGATGGTGAAAAGGATTTAACATGTTTATAGTGTTGATAATTGTCTTCGATTCTTCCTTCTGCATGATAGGAAATGTCTTCCTTCCAAATTGAGGGAGATCAAGAAGGAGAAAAGGCGTAACACTTAAAAGAAAATTAAAAAAGATCTCTTGGCAACTGATGGAGAGAGAGAGATTGAAGCAGAAAGCACGAAGGATGGAGAACTTCCAACCCGAAAGTATCCTCCAGTTCCGTCACTTTCAGCCGAAATTGATTTTCTTTGAGCAAGGACATTATCTCGCTTCAAGTTTGTTGTTTTTTCCATAAACTATTGTGCAAACTGATAATCTTCTCTGATACAGTGTGATGGCAGTGATAATTACTTTCTTCTTCTTCTTCTTCTTCTTCTTCTTCTTCTTCTTCTTGTATTTGTTTAGGGACTTTCTTATGTCATTTCTGCTGAGATGTAATTTAGTCAGACAGCTTTGTTCCCTGTTGATTTGCTATAATGAGACGAGGCGGCGTTTCTCTTGTTTGTTGAAGCATTTTGCTTATATTCCAGATGTCAAAAGAAAAGAAAAGAAAGAAGAGATAAACAATAAAAGCGCTGATGCAAATTAAATCTAATGTGGAGTAAGTGAAACAGTACAATTTAAGGATTGGCGTGTCATTGAGCATATTCAAAATGTCTTTAGGTCATACATATTTAAAAATGGTGTTATTAATGTATTATCATGTGATCTTGCTTGACATAGAAGACCTTTCTTATTCTGCTGTTGACATAATTTTCTCTTGAATATCTTTCCTACACAATGTCTGCATGCATTTAAGATTGAGAAGTGAGTGAATGGAGAACAAGCAGAGGAAAGAGAGATGATGGTTACAGTTCATTATCTCTCTCAGTTTACCCCATTATTGTATGACTCTATATTACATTCCTTTTTTCTTTGCTTTCACAGAATGAAGCGTATTAATTAAAGCTGAGTTTGAAAAACATTTCTGCTAGAAGAAAAGGGTCAGCTGTAGCATAATGATAGCCGAAGGCCACAAGTATTTGTAATCATCAGGTCCGTCGTCAGCGCTGGTCAAAGGAAGTAAATCCTTCATTAAAATTGAGTTTTTCGCTGAGGTAGCAGAATAAGATTTGTTTACCATGAGCCTCAAAGCACTCGGTAGCTGAGGTCTTCTGCAAACAGGAAGTGCTGCTGGGGTTGCCGGGCACTCGGTTTCTCAGGGACCGAATTTGAAGGATGAAAGTGCTGTTTGGTGTCTTTTGATGCAATCCGGCTCGGTCTCTGTGGCTCACTGTCGCTCTTTGTCACTGTGTCACTGCCTTTGTTTCTCTCTCATACATACTTAGCCACATAAATGCAGACACTTTGATCTACTATAGTACACACACATGCAGGCTCATGTGCGCGCACACACACCCTCTAGGTACACTGAAGAGGACAGCTTAGACAGGCTAAGTGTAATTGCATAGGTGGATTGGAGTCTAATAGCGGTCTTAGGGAAACCAAATTATCGCTGTTTTGCCTGTAGAGATACTCCAGTGCAGTCTTTTTCATGTAGTTGTTACGTTTTGTCTTGAGGGGGTACAGCTCAACATTGTCTATCTCTGCCTGTTTGCCACAGTATGTGCTGCATAGTCCTTCATACCCTCAAACCAAGACTCTGTTAGAGCTGAGATGAGGCACGAATTGGAAAAGGATGTGAATATTATATCCCACGGCGAGGGATCATTACAGCGAGCACTTCAAGGTTTCTTTTTTTTGCCACCTTTTCCTTCTATCCTTTTATTACGACCTGTCCTATTACAGACTAACAATTCTTTGTTTTTACTACTTGCGTGGGTAATTCGCTGGCAACAAATAAGCTCGTATTGCTTCCAGAAGCTGATATCGCCTATTGCAGGTTAGTAAAGGTCCCGTCCTCATTGTTGAGGTTTTGTCCAACATTAAGAGGCTTTCATCGTTCTACTCTTTGTACTGTATCTCTGACAAAACCTCTTACAGTCCTCCTCTGGTCCTTTTCTTCAAAGCCTCTGGTTGGGTTCTCTTATCTCTTCCAATCAAATATCCTGTCCAAATATCCTGATTCTCAGATGATATCAGAGTTTTTAGTGATTTTAATAAACTGCACATGTTTAAGGCAACATTAAAGCATAGCTTTTGCTTCTTTGGTATCTATATCTAACATGTTATTGAAAAACAAGATAACCATCTTTTCCATAGTAATTATGGCAGACAATAAGATGGTCATGTAAAAAAGCAGGAAGCTGAAATTATTAGTCTATTGAAAGAAAATTAATTGGCAACTATTTTCCTCATCAATTAATCATTTTAGTCATTAGTTATCAAGCAACAAAAAAACAATTGTTACCTTCACAGGATTGGATGCTTTTCTTTGTCCTATGTGATAGTGAATAGAATATTTTTCGCCGTGGACCGTTGGTCAGGCCAGACAAGTAATTTAATGACATGAGTGTGTATTATAAAGCCCCATCTTGGAACGGGCATTGCAAATGAGCTTAGCCTAAATGCTGTGATATCTGCCATTGTTTACCTTCCAGACATTTCATAGACAAAACAATCGTTCGTTATATCTAGAAAATATTTGGCAGATTGATCGTGAAAATAATCGCTAGCAGTGACGGCTTTAAAAAGCTGAATAATATGAGGGAGAATATTTTTCTTTAACACAAACATACAAACTATTCTGATAAGGATCTCCTAAATTTGTTTTTGATTTTTAATTGTGACACATACTAAGCGGGATATTTCATTGAAAAATTAACTTGTCAGTGCTCTTTGATGGACAAACTATGACACTGTTTCTAATTTACCTCAAAGCTTGTTTCTGTGTCTGTGCTGCAAGCATTTTTCTATTGATTTTAGATGTGTTACTAAGTATCAGGCCAACATTAAGAGCACCACAGAGCAGTTATTATGTGTCATTGAACAAAGGTATACTTATCTGTCTGGTTTTTAGTCCAAATCATGCCCCTGACAGGTATGTGAGCTGTCACTGCTGTGACGCAACACCTGCATGCAAGAAGGGACTCAACACATCCAGTCAGTGGGGACAGACGGAGAAATGCATCGAATGCTGTCCAGTTTCAAATGGGGAAACACTTGTGTTTTTTTCAGTGGAGGGAATTGAGTCGGAGGTATTGACTGGGAGAGTGGAGAAGACCTAGGGGGCCACTTCTAATCCACACTGACCTACTCTTATCACGCACAGCCAAGGTCAAGAGTCTAATGAGGTTGGGACGCCATTAGAGCAATTAGGTGGAACTACCTTGTTTCTGGGGCATGCAGAGCCATGGGAGAGAGAGGGAGAGGGCGAGAGAGGAGGAAGACGACTACAGTAAAGAGACAGACTGATGATCTGCCCAGCAGCTGTCTCTCTCTCTCTCTCTCTCTCTCTCTCTCTCTCTCTCTCTGTCTCTCTCTCTCAGTGTGTCTCTCTCTCTGTGTCTGTCTGTCGATCTCTCTCCACCCCCTCCACCTCTCCTCACACAGACACAGGGTGAAGCATTCAGAGGCAACAGCACAGTGTTGCAACAGTGACACTCGGTGGCAAAGACGCTCCCTGACAGAAAAATGGCTGCAGGCATATTTGCATGAGCACAGCACTGGTTATTTCAGGAGAGATTAGAGGGAAGTGGGATTTATTTTAGGTACATTTCAGGGAAAAATCATTTAAATAAAAATGCATATTGTTTTGGCTCATTGTAAAAAGCTTAGAAAATATAGTATATGTGTTTTTTATTCCAAGGCACAAACTGAAGGAGCTCCAGTGAGAGCAGCCATGGACAATGATCAAATATTGATGAAAAATGCAAAATATTGACTGATTCCAGCTTGTCAAATATGAGTATTTGCTGCTTTTCTCTGCTTTATATAATTGCTAATTGAATGTGTTTTGTGTTTTGTACTGTTGATTCAAAAAAGCACACAATTTAAAGAAGTCATTGTGTTCTCTGTGAACTTGCTATGGGCATTTTTCAATATTTTCGTCGGTTTATTAAACAATTATTTAATGGAGTAATCTCTAATGAAAACAATTATTGATCGTAGCCTTAAAAAAAACTCTTAAAACCTTAAAAAAAAAATAAAAAAGCACAATCTGTAGAAGCTTCCCTGATAATGAATGAGAGACCAGCTATTGACTGTTACTGCAGTAGATTTGCTTGAAGTTGTGCCCCATAATAAATGATTCATTACTCTGGCTTAATGTGTGCTGTATAATACATATACAAATCTCTAATAATAAATAAATATATAATAATAAAAAACTAAAAAATTATTCTTTATTATGATATATTTTCTTCTTATTAGAGATTGTTATTTGTGTTGAGTTTCTTTGCCTTAAATAATTGCAGTAAAAACATCACCTGAGTGTTTGTTAGTGTGGCATCACTGCTGATAGATGGAAGCACTTTTCCTCTTTCTGACCAAGACAGAATCTGCTTACTAACGCAGTCAAAATTGTCCTGGGGGCATAAGAATACATTTGCAAGCTCGAACCGGCTAGAACATAGTAATTTTCCCCTTAGGTGGTAGATTTCTGATGGGGCAAGCAGCCCCTGATTCCAGGCACCATGAGGAGGAAGTCCAATCCTCTGAGCACTTGGAGAGCCACTTTGATAGAAAACTGGATTACTGACGCGCAGTGCATGAAATGACTGAGCCTATTCTTCTTGAGTTGAAATCGGCTTCACGGAGGCAGATCTGTTCGTCAGGCAGAAATTTGGTTGTGTTAAACCAAGTGGGCAGGGCCAAATATACAGTTTTTGTGTGAATATTTTATTTCCTATTATTATTATTATTACAACTAGCCTACTTCTAATGCTTATGATCTGAAAAGTACCATTTAGTAAGTTAATTAGTTTAGCTTGTGAGCTAACCTGATGAAATTGTTAAAAATAAATAAATAAGTAAATAAAAAAAAAAAACTACTCTCAAACTGTGATGAATAAATAAGGTGAAGGGATTCCAGTATGGTTTAGTTCATTTTAAGGGTTGTAAGACTAATTTGATGATTATCGGGATAATATAGTGAGTCGCATTTATTTTGGCCAGGATAATCGTGAAATGGGATTTTCCTCTCGTCCCATGCCTACGTTCATCAGCCTCAGCCGTGACCATGTTAGCATGCTGAAATTAGCGTTCATGTCTTAGCACCGCAGTGCAGCCCCACGGAGCTGCTGGTGTGGCTGTAGACTCTTGTAGAATGTGTTGCATGCTAAATGACTTACGGGAATAATCAATTCATTTTCTTTTAAGTCAATTAACTTTCTATTGATCGATTATCAAACCAATTGCAGCACTGATCCCGTGCCAGTCAGACTTCAGTCCACAAGCTTTTCTGACAGGATTGAGGGCGTTTGTTGGAGGGGTGCACTATCATTTCTGGGAACACATTTCTAAACAAATTTGTGAGAATAGAGAAAAGCCAATGCTGCCAGCGGGATGAACCAGACTCACTCAGGGTAGTGGTGGAGAAAACGATGTTTGCGGTCTACTATTACGGACAATGCCTTCCGCCCTCTTGGTGCGAAAATGTCAAAGCAATGGAGCACTTTCAGTCGGTGGCTCTTTCCACTGAGGCGTGCCAAGAAGCACTTCAGGAGTCCATCTGACTGCTCTCCACTACAATGCCTCCTCCCTCAACAGCATGGCCCAAGCCCTTCATTTTTTCTTTATCTACTTGCTTGCAGCCAATCCCAAACACAAGCTCTGGCCACATCCGCTGGACTTAGCATCGCTCTTGTTCTTGTTTGTCCCTCGTTTATTATAGTCAGTTTTTTGATGCAGAGCGCCTTGTGGATCCACAAAGTTATTCACTCACATAATCATTCATTTATTCACTCATTCACAGACACATGATTGATTAGTCAATCTGCCCTCTAGTGCCCATTAGGGGGCATATGGTACATCTACAGACAACACACTGAGCCAGCGTCATCATTCACTCTCTGCGTTTCATCTGTGACACATTGTCCTTGTTTTTATCTGTGTTTATTGTGTGTGAAGCTCTTTGTAGCAGATGTTTTTTTTCTGGGAATTGATTTAGAAATAAACTTGTCTTGACTTGATCAGTCCCACCATTTGTCTTATCCAGCCGGGAGATTGTTATGGTCTGTTTTGTCATGTACACGTAGCCCAGCTCCGTCTCTCTCCTCTTCTCTCCCTTCAGCTGTGGCTGGCGAGGAGGAAGTGGGGGCAATCTGCCTGCAACTCCAATCAGCTGTTAATCTGTAAACAGTTATCTGGCAGAGTTACAAATTGTATATTGATCACCTATCTAATATAGTTGAGATGCATCATCCCATTTTCAATAGGGTCACTAACCATTCGCTATAATATTGCCAGTGCATTGACAAAAAACAGGACGGACCAAAAGATAACGAAATTAGAATAACAAAATGACAACACCATCCTCATGACACTAATCCATAGGTACAACAATACTGAGAGTGTTTGGGTTGCTGCTAACATGCTCAGAATGACAATGGTAACATGCTGATGTTTAGCAGGTACAGTACAGTCCTACTTGAGCAGGTTAGCATGCTGTCATTATTTAATAAACACAGCTGAGGCTGATGAAAATGTCATTTGTTTTGCAGGTATTTGGTCATAAACCCAAGAATTGGACACATTAAAAAGTTGGCCTGATAACTATTATTATTATAATTCATTCCAACGGGGAAATAAACATCTCGAGCTAATTCCATAGCAGTCTACGTACATTTTGTACATTTTTTTTTACATTTCAATCAGAACCACAAATGTAAACATCTTGCTTGCGCCAGAGGAAAAGCCAGGGGAAAATCATTCAATCGTCTTCAACAAAATCATCAGGATTCATGGTCTGGGAACCATGAATATTATTGTTATTAAATCACATTACAATCCATCCAATAGTTGTTGAGATATTTCAGTTTGGACTGAAGTGGTGGATTAACTGAATGACAGACGGACCGACTGGTATTGCAATCCTTGGAACTACGCTGCTAGAGTGGTTCACACAAATAAACATTACAGGCAAAAGCAGCTTGATTCCAAATGTAAAACTATTTTTGAATAATCTTGTGATAAAAGAGATTCACTCTGACTGGTCTTACATTCGTCAGGATTCAATACATCCAACTGTACATCTATGTAACTGTCCTTCTGTTCATCTTTCTGTTTAAATGCAGTAAAATATCTGAGAATTTCCTTTTTCTAGCATGTTGTTGCATCTCAAACCAGGTGCCAGGCCATCGGGCCAAAAGCTTGCACCACAAATGGCAAAAGACATAGCAACAGACTCTCAGAAATCACCAGTTATACACAGATGGGGAATACTTAGAGATACGAATCTGATCTGCATTAGCGATTTATGTTTAGTGTCAACTTTTAGTGCCAACAGAAGCAGTGTGATGTTGGCATCGGGGGGGTGTTTGGCATTCAGTCTTATAGTCATTCTAGTAGTCAATGTTGACATTTAACTATGGCAGTAATCATCATCATTTTAATCAACCTGTGCCTTTATTTGGTCACATTTGGTTTTAAAAGAGTTTCATCATAGAATTGGCTCAACATCAGAACACAAAAATGGAGAAATAAAAACAAAATCTGGACACAAAATATTTTGCATAACAATAGCAATATTTAGATAAAGAATACAATTAGAATTACTTTGGGTGTGTTGTAAGCACTTTAATAATCTTTTCTGAACCTTCGAACAAACCTTACAGTTGCATTTATTTGTTTATGCATATTACCTGCTTTACTTAGTACACAATCCTCCGCATGAGTTCATACATGGTCAACCATAGAAGCTGTTTCCTCTATGGACCTGCAATCAGCACTTTTCTTCTCCTGATGATTTTTCAAATCCTCCTCTTCTATCACATTTGCATGGGGAAGAATCCAGATCGTGGGTGGTGCCGGATGTTCCCCGGGGCAACCAGCGCTGAAGCTAGACAGCTAAACATCTGTGGAGGTGTGCCGACTGAAAAGGGAAAATGTTCCACAAAGATGTAACATCAGCTTCATGTAGCTATTGTTTCATGTGAGACTGTTTAGTCACGGGTGAAGAGAGTAAGTTACTTTTGTACCAGGCGGAATACTCTGGGTTTATGGCAAGAAGACGTCAGGAAGGTTCAGCAACGTGTGCCCCAACGATACACTGAAGGATTCAGTCCTGTGAAGAAATAAGACTTAATGCCTGTTTGTGTGCTTGAAAAATATTAATTATGTGACCAGCTGTCCACAGGCAGTTAAACCAGCAGCGGTGTTTCTCTCCAGTTCATTGGTGTTGGCCTTTGCCTTCCTCCGTCCTGGCCCTGCATTTTTTGGCAGCGATTCAACCCTCGTCCCACAATGTTACACTTCTGAAATTAACATTTTATATGATGGCAACATCGTGTGGGTGTGTGATAAAGCTTGCCAGCACACCAATGAAACAAGCTGGCACTGAATGCACCGCTAGCTCTCTCTCTCTTTCTCTCCCTCTCTCTCGTTTTGTCCCACTACAACAACCTTGAACCAGTTTGTTAGCATCCCAAATGAACAGCAACGGTGTTGAGATTTGAATAGCATAAATAAATGAACGAGCAAACAAACCAGCACATGGCCGACGCAGCTCTAGTGGCAATCTAGGACTTGCGCTCCATGTGTAATGATCTGCAAATAGCTGGCTGCTGAGATAAAATTCAATTGAAACTACAAACTGCCACAGTAGGGCCACATGGCAAATAGGCTGTTATAATTTCAACCAAGAGATTTGCCATGCACCTGGTAAAATCCAAACACATCAAGCCAATAGGACTGCTGGGTAACATCATAACAAGGCCACATGTTGCCTCATTTTTTGCCTCCCTGCTACAGTCTCATTAGTCAGGGAGCAGTCTCACAAAAGCTAACAAGTCTATTTCCGGTGATATAGGGTCGTTGTGGTGATATTTATGCAGTGGGAATTCCAATACAAGCGTCTTTCCTTAATTAATTGGAAATTATAGTATGAAACCTTTAAATTGCCTTGACTGATTTACTTACCTCTTTGAACCCTGGGCTGTTTCTGCTTAGTTTTATCTCTCTTTATTCATAGGCTTATTGTAGCCATGAGGCAAGACCTTAAACGGGCATTTCAGCTAATTAGAGTTGCACTTTCATCATTAGCTTTTGAAGTTTGCTCAGTTGTCATGGAGATGGATCTGTTGACATGCCAGCTCAGTACCTTAAGGACTTCCCGACCATGTTGGGTTTAATGTGATGTAGTTCATTGTGACCTTTTGAAAAAGTATTGTGAGAGAACTATTTGAACGAAAGGTCCAATTACTAAGTTTTCTAGAGCTTTCAACAGTATCACATTAATTTAGCGCATTGGCTTTATGGACTAATGTGTCATTTACACTCCAACCAATAAATCGGTCAGGCCGACATATCTGTGGGTATTAGCTCATTGCAGATATTCTGGTAACGGCATATATGTCAGTTTATAAATGACAAGAAGTACAGAAATGAAGATAAGTTTTCAAACAATGTCCCCATTCCATAGTTTGTCCACTAAAGAGTAGCGACAAGTTAATTAGTCAACTGTAAATGTCCTGCCCAGTGCAAATTGTTAAAAAATGTAATTAGATTAAGGGTTGTGTGAAGAAAATTCATATTGGCCAATACATAATTATCAGATTTTTTAAACTGTCAAAAATCAATACCATTGAATATGAATATCAACCTCAAAAATCCTGCATTAAGTTGTACATCAGTTTTTGCAACGGAGCTATCAACGGGTGAAATCCAAGGCTGAACTATGAATCAAAAACTTACGCTGTGAATATCTATAAAGTGTTCCCAGTAACCCAATGCATCAATTATAAATCCAGCGTGAGTAGTAGCAGTATGTGTATGATGGCTGACTGGTTTGACTTGGTCATGACTGAAAAGTAAAGCTGTGATGTTTGCACCAATCAGTATCAAAGGGTTAATATTCTATTGTCACCAGAGTAAATATGAACCAGAAGTGAGCAATGCTTTTTTTCATCTCTTTTGAATACTAGCCATTATATACATATATATATATATATATATCACATTATAAAAGTGACCCTCACAAAAACTGTCTGCTTAACTGGCCATTATTGCCACTGACTGACTCTTTAAACATTGCAGGTTTGTTTAACCTTGTGATTCATTTGGAGAATAAAACTGAGAGAAGTGTCTGAATGAATGTCTTTCAAAGAGCAATAAAGGAGAAGGACCTCTCTGAGGGTGATGCTGAACGCAGCTAACTAAAATACTTCATGAGAAAGATTGATGGTAGATGTGTGTAGATGACTGGAAGAAACTGCTTGTTCTTTTGTTTCCAAATCTACTTACAGTGGTCAGCACCTACAGAAGATTTTACTCTTCTATTATAGAAATGTAAAAAGGTATAGCACTACTCTTTTGAGTATAGTGCATTGTCGTGGCTGCTGTTGTTGCCTTTGTATTTAAACATACATTCTGGCTGATTCCATTTTTCGCTGCTTTTCTTTTGCTATTACAATTCAGTCCGTTTTTTATTTGAATAATGTTTGAACTTCCTGTTTGTGTTCATACAGCGGCAGAGAAAAAAAATATGATTTCATATCCTTCAAAGGGAAAAACCAAAGGATATACAGTACAAAATGGTAATGAATATTTGGCTAAGGAAATCTCAGTATAAATATAAATCTGTGAACTTCAGTCTCTTTCTCTCTCTATCGAAATTATCCTTCCAAATGGGCTCCGTCATTTTCTGTTGATTGTGACTCATCACTTTCGCAATGACAGAGTGCTGTGAAAGGATTTCCCAATGACAGCTGAGCGCTCAGAAGATGACCTATAGAGCCAGGAATATCAGCTGCAGACAGTTTTAGACAGACATCCATACAATTTTCAGAGCACATAATAGGCTATTAATGGGTTTCATGGTATGGGAGGTTTTCGAGGGATGCGGTATTTATTCGAGGGCAAAAAAAAAGGAGGAGCAAAGAAAAAAAAAAAAAAAAAAAAAAAGAACATAAATCATTATCTAGAACATGTTTAGATTTACATAATTGGAGAAGCAAGTCATCACATTATACATATATGTGCACTAGTCTGCGTGTTCTAAATGAGACAGTTTTGCTGGAGGCTGCCTGTGAGGGCAGCTGATTATCAGTGACTTGTTAACAAAATATCCCAGAAGAAATCCCTCTCATACAACTAAACAACCCAAATTACTTCCAGAGACCGGACAACTGGTGTCATTTTGGTTCATTCAACTTTCAAAGTAAGCCCTGACCCAGAGAACGTAGTGACCCTGTTCTGTAGATATGCGTTTAATAGAGGAGGATTTCTGCGTTTGAGCAATTCTGAAATAACACCACAAAAGTGATTATTCACCAGAAGAAAAAAAAGGAATACCGTGTCAACAAAATGTGAACATTGGTTCTTTATTAGTCAATTGTCTTGCTGGGTCCTGTGTACCTCTATGGGCACTAGTGGACTGCGAGATTAAATCCTAATAAAATTGGATAAAATGACATTGTATTGATCTCTGTGGGGACCTTGGTCCATTGCAGGTAAAGTGAGAGGATTTAAGATTACATGTATAAATTAATGAAACAATAAAGCAAAAGAAAAAATAGAATGTGGGCAGTTGTGTACATATAATATATAAATGAGTTAAAAGACTAATCCTAGTTTATTACAAACTGGGATTTTTGATAGGTGTGGCCATAATTCCTATAGTAATGATATCACACTCACCTTAATCATTTCTGAGATCTCCAATGGGGCACACAGGAGCTCTCCGATGGTCACACAGATTGTAACACAGGTATGGGTGGGGGGGGTATCCATCACATTTTAGGACTTCCTGCTTCAACTCTGACCAATACAAGTTTCAGGTGAGCTCACTTTTAGTTTTACCTCTTAATAAAGTGTCTAAGATAACCCGGGGTCAACTGTTGGTGGCTTGTTCACAACGTGCCTGATCGTCTGGCATCTCGTGTTTCTTGGCCCACTAGATTTTTCCATAGTGCTGTCGCCATGTTCCCAGATCTCAGCAATTAACATTGTGTGTACAATATTATAATAACTGAACCAAACAGCATTATCCTTTAGGTAGACAGACTGAACTTGACTATACTGACAACAAGAGGCATACTCTATGTGTGTTTTGACTCGTGGTGAATTTCCAATATTCGCTCGCTTTTAGCTCTGTTTTTTGTCTCTACCAACTCCTATCTGGCTCTTTAGCTGCTAAATGCTCGTCTATATTCACCATAGTGGCCAACTGTGTCTGTCTGCTGTTTGATGCTGAAAGTAGAGGTTGGCAATCTGGCCCAAAAATAATATACAGTATAATAATAATATCGAATTAATCGCAATCATGATCCTCGATCTAAATTCCTATATTTTTTTCTCAATTTTAAAAGGCCCTGCAGACTTTACTTGATATAGCCTATTAATTTCCACATTTGCAATATTAAAACACAATATTGCATTAAAGAAACTACACAGGTTTCAAAATGGTTTGTTGTATTACCTCCAGAAGAGCCCACCGTTGCTCGACAAAGTTTACAGATAACTTAAGCTTGGGAAATATGTTGACACTGCATAGCAAAACCGTTCCCATACCACTGGCGTTGAGTTCCTTTAATGGCACAAGCTCCTCATCCACCATGCAGCTCGCTAAAGCTCACGCTGCGTTGTTTGCAATATGTCACCCAAGGAAGATCCACGTGAAGTAATTTGTCCAGTTAACATAGCCACCTATTCGATTATAGCCGCTTTAGGAGGTAGGAGACAGCAACGGTATACTGTTCGGAAATATAAATATATGGATAAACTGTTACCATGCAGGTATGTGTGAAAAATGTTACTTCGAGTCACAACTGTGTACATAAATGTAGACTTCTATGTTACAAATGTTTGAGCAATATAGAAAAAAGTGAAACTATAGGAGGTATCAGGTTTTTAAGTAGTGGCCGTGTTCAGTATCTAACTCGTGCACAGGCTTCAAAGTGAAAAGCCTAATCATTCCACTCTGATGTGTCAGACATTTCTTTCTGTCTCACTTAATCTTAATCAACATAAAGCTGCCTGTCATTAATCCTCTTTTTCTTCACTAGCTCAGATCAATGTTTCCTTTTCCAGAGCAAAGATAGTAATTAATCCCCGGTCCAACAGAGCCTTGAGGCATGACCATTCGTCAAAGACCCTAATCAATGCCGAGGCCTATTCTTCTGCTTTCAGAAAATGAGTTGCCATTTTTTTGGTTAATGTTTTACATTCCATCAGGGACAATCAATGACTATTATGAGAGCCAAGTAAAAAATGTTCAAGCTCAATTCTGTAAGACAATCTGAACTCTTGCTGAACATTTTTCTGGTTCAAAACTTAGACCCTGAAGCTCATAAAAGTGTGTTTGGAATGAGTTTGAATTGATGTGCTTCCTATTGTGCCTTTTTAGAATTATTTCAGCAATTAATGGTCTATACTCATGTCTTTTCACTTCATTGCTCCCTCATTGACTCGCCATTAATGACATTTCTGAAGAAAGATGAATAATAGATGTTATTACTGATGAAATGTATCTGGGAGAAGTGAAACTCTGAGGAATGGAGCAGGGTAAAGACTGGCAATTCCAGAGTACCCTGGGCACAACAGATAGGGAAAGGACTGAAGGAGTGAAGGGGCCACTGCCTATTTATCAAGAGTAAGGTGCATGAAATTGGCTCTTAACCTCACAGTTAGAAGGTTTAATTAGAAATCATGCTTTTGCTACAGGAAGGGAGGAGGAGGGGGAGAGTTTGCCAAACAGGGTGATAAATTACTTGTGAGACAGTAGGCGTTGGAGGGATGGGGGGGGGGCTGGACGTGTTGGTGAGAGTGAAATGTAGGTGACAGCTCTGGTCGCGGCAGGAGGTGAGAAGTAAGGGTTGAGGTTGAAGCGAGCAGGAAATTTCAGCTGAAGTGCAAAACCTCACCTCAAGAGCTGTATGGGCTGTTATCACAGTGGGGCGAGAGCAGTGTGGTAGACAGGGCCAGGATCAGCAGAACCACCAGCCTGATGGCAGACTGTCCTCACTTATAAATATGTGAACACTCAGTGTCATCAAACAATGACTCATAGTTCTTTCATGTAAAATCAACTTTAATGTCCTAACATCTAAAGAGTGTACAGATAGATAGATAGATAGATAGATAGATAGATAGATAGATAGATAGA
>CALSCE010009465.1:4805747-4837802 GCA_943593645.1 Bovichtus variegatus | reverse complement strand
ATAGATAGATAGATAGATAGATAGATAGATAGATAGATAGATAGATACTGTATTGATCCCGAGGGAAATGTAGGTATGTACTGCTAACACAAAGAGGACTCTAAGTTTTGTTCTTGTGTTCAGTGTCGGTGCTTAGTAAGGCTATGCAATATAGTTCAAATCAATAGTATGAAATATACTGTACATCACAAATACAGCTGGGCATTGAACCTCAATATTTCTGCGCTGACCAAAATGTGTTGGTAATGCAGTGTATCAAACTGTCACATGATGTGGCAACAAAAGTCTTGTCAGATTTGTGGTCTTGTGCACTTTTTGTTTTTTTTGTTGTCGCATTGCTCTGCATTTACGTAGATTGGAATTTTTAATTTTTTTAAATGTTCTACTATAAATATCTTTGTTGTTTAATTGTTGCCCTGCCCTTTTATATGGACAGTTGTACTTTGCACAAGGTTTTGTAAAAAAGTTAACTTAGCACAGTCGGGCTGCCACCTGTCGTTTTAGTCTCAGTCGACAGAGATTTCTTTCGTCCATTAGTCATTTTCTCAGTGCTGAATGACTTATCTCCAAGAAACTTAAGAGCACATTTCTGGTAAACAAGATTTTGAAGTGGTGCTTCGGCAGGATTCTTTGTGGGGAAAAAGGTCTGACGATTCGATCCATTAGACGACAAAATTGTATGAGTGTTAGTCAACCAAGAGTTTCTTTAGTCGAGGACAGCCCTACAGTATAGCACAGCAATGATTGATGATTGATTGTTATTGTGTTGGATTGCAATAATTACTTTTTATAAAAGTGCTGAGCTATGGACCCGTTACATAGTGACCATAGCTAGGAAATGTGATAAAAACCCTATTGCTGTCATATAAACCCATGGCTGGTCCGTTGACCTCCAGTGGGTGGGTATGAGTGCCATATTTCAATTAACCTGCTGTTGACAGCCAATATGTGACAGGAACATTTCTGACTTTGGGGCCCCAACACTCGTAGGATAAAAATAAAAACACTATCGCAGACAGCAATGCCCACACATCTTCCCCGGGCACACTTAGAAACAATGTAGTGAAAGCATCCGCATATTTTGAGAGATTTGCTATGCCATAGTTCAGTAAACTGCCTTAAATGAAATGTCAGGATAAGTTAAGAGGAACTGAAGATCACTGATCAGTAAGAATATCACTAAAACAAATTGAAATTCAGTCCTTCGGATAGCCGTGTACAGTTTTGCTACATGGTCAATGCTTTGAAAAATCTGAGTAAATTCATGAGGATAAATGACTCATGGTTGTAGGTTCACTTGCTGTAAAATGTTATCAATCCTTTATTTCTATCGGCAACATTCAACAGTTACTTTTGTTGATCAATTTCGCTTGACTTTCTAAAATCCAACCTGTAAATATTTACTTGAAAGATGGTGAATTTAAGGGGTAAAAATCAAGGCCTTGAAAGTTTTTGAAAATAGACATGGGTAGACAAATATAACTAAAAGGTTCAGTGTTGTAACAGTAATCAATCTTCATACGTGTCTCAAACAATGCTGTGTTGGGTCTTTGAATTTGAGTGAATTGGTCCTGGAAAGTCCTTGAAAAGTCTTTGAAATTGATGTCTAAGAAGGTGTGGGAACCCTTAAATGAGGGCAATACTTGCCTGACCAAAACCTACTCTGTTAAATTCTTGGTCACGGCTTAAAATCGGACTAATGAAGCAGGCTCATGTCAAATAGATCTATCAGGAATTAGCAGGTCTAAAGGGAATAACTGCTCAAATTGTGTTTTTAAAACAAAGTTTCTGCTTTTGGACACTTTGATTCAGCTGCATGTTCGAGGAAACGTTGTTCTTACAAAGGTCTTTGTTACAAATGGAGCTTCACCAGCGCTCGACCAGAAACGACTCTGAACTTTGACACAATGTGCGTCAAATGAAAAGGTTGGTGATTGCACAAAAGGGCAGACTGGTGATACCATTTCAAAATGGAGTGGGGATGTGAATGGCATTTTGATTTAGAGCTTGTCAGTTGAAAGTGATATGCTAAATTACAATACTATAATTGCTAATAATATAGCAGTTATTATAGGACCATCCACCTGATGATGATTTCTTTACTCTTTCTTTCATGGTCATTATTTTCACAACTGCAGACTGAGATTGAATCTGTAAAACTAGATTAAGCCCGATATGAACCCCGAATGATCATTTTAGAATTGTGCCGAACTTCTGCCACATTGTTTAACTACCTGAGCGATCAACGATCTGGCATGTCTGAAATTGTGTTGGCGGTCTGCAGTTTGAGCAGTTCAGTGATCCGATTTCCCACATGGTTGCTGTCATTATAAACTATAGTTAGTTTTAATATTACTGGAGTAGTATTTTTTATGTTGTGGCGAAAACTGTGGTCTTGGGACTAAATATAAAACTGAACTTCCTGCAGAACAGACAGACTGTCTGCATCTTTCTGCTCTGACTCTATTTCTTTTTTCTCTTATTTTTCAGTCATAGTAGATTAGCCAAAAGTAATACTACCTTTCTGTCTTTTTATCGACATTGTTGATGACGCAGTTGTCTTGTTTGAATACATTTTATTGGAACTGCAAATGAACAAAACTGAAAAAAAACTCAATATGGGTGATTAACAGGTTCTAGGATACTCACATCCAAAAACATTTAGAGGTGTTTGATTAAAAATTCAAACAAAGGCCCAGTTCCCAGCATTATAATTGTGCATTAAAATTCAGCTTTTAATACAGTGTGCGGGTCTTTAGTCTAATTCTTGCCAGTGTGGGAACCAAACAGTGTCTGGTCAAAGGATCCGAACAGTTTGAAGTAGCTGGTTCTGGTCGTGCAGAGAGGCTGATTTAAACGTGTAGTGTGAGTTAACGAGACAAAAAAAAAATAAAAAGTGCAAAGTTTCCGCCCTGCTTAACTAAACAGGGAAATGTATTCTGTAAATAGAGTAAACCACCATTCTCCTCAAACCTTGTCCTGTCCCTGCTTAATTATACCTCCACCTGGGGAGAAATGGCTTAGCCTGGTTCATCATTTAACAGAAGATACAGTATATCCTTGAATCAGTGCCAACAAATTTTATATCAAACGGTGCCTCCAGGAGATAACTGTGCAGCGGGGATGATGGAGAGGAAAGCCAGTGATTTTTTTTTTTTTTTTTACAAATATCTGACTCCCTGAACCACACCATTTTCTAATTATATTAGGATTAATTGGCTGGGGTGCGAGGGACTCCAGTTACTGGTGTTAGAGTTTTAATGCACAGCGCACCTTGTTGGGTGGGCTCTGGACTCGGTTGAAAAGCCTGTTAATTAGGCCTGTGGTGAGGTGTGATAAAAAGGGAGCAGTACATAAACAAGCCCCAGTAGAGGGGGGTTACTGAGGTCACCTGCTGGACCACCGACAGCCTCCACCTGTATCACACAGGGCCACATGCTGCTCCTCTGTCTCCGGGGAAGGCTGCCAGGGGAACTTTTCACACACAAGAAGAGCTACAGCCTCTCCTAATCTCATACCTGTCCAATTGATTTAGCTAGAGGTGCGTTTCCCCGCCACCACCCTCAATATGTATCTGCACACCGCAGAGATCTAATGTCCGTCATAAAGTTAAACATCGGCAAGCCACATGGAGGTTTTTAATGAGACTTCCATGCTCATTTCACGCTCAATATCTATCTTTTTCTTTTTTTTCCCCCCTTTCTCTAATGCTCTCTGGTCTTCTCCTCCTTTCCTCAACAGAGAGAGAAGCTTTTACCATCAATCAGTCTTTGGCTCCTGTGGACTGAGACAGTGTCACGCAGAGCTCTGTGTGTTGCTAGATAGGACCACTGTGCCCTCAGGTTACCCTTACACTTCCAGTTTGACACCCCTGATATTTACTTGCTATAGAGGAAATTGAAAAATACACAGGAGTTTGAAGTGGGCACACAGGAGTCAAACTTTGGAAATCACTGTGTTTTCTTTCAGGGTTTGGAGCGAAAATGGTTGTTTCTGTCCATCAGTAATCGCAGGCCTTTTATAGCGAGCACTTCTCAGATGCAGTCGACGAGAAAATGTTTTATCGAGATCAGTCATCTGGTCCACAGAGAGGCTGTCATACTGCATCATTCCAACAAAACAGGAGTTTGAGCCAAATTGGATTTTAGTTGTTGTTGCCCCCATGAACAGCAGCTTATGATGAGTGCAACAGTAGAATAAACTGAAATTACCAGATTGTGAGCATTATGTGAATGGCTCAAATTTAGTGAGAAAGCAGAGTAATCATAGGCTGGGAACATGAATGTCTGTATATTAGAAGCAATTTCATTCACAGAGCCAATTCAAAATGTTTTACTTGATGCATTAAATACATTGAATAAGAAATGCAGCGTAAAAACCATAGACTATAGCTTATATAAGAAGTGGACGTAGTCACCATGACGTCACCCATTGGTTTGTGGACTACAGTCTAGAAGCCTCAAGTTTGGCATTTAAGGTGTCGCCATATTGGTTGTTGACCCTCGCCATCTAGAACCAGAAGTGACACGAGAGGGTGGAGCTAAGTTGAACGCTGAACAAGACATTTTTAGGTGAGCAAAATGTTACAATTAACTTTCATGAACTGAAAACACACTGTGAAAGGGTTAAAGTTCCAAGACTAAAACACCAATACCAAAACCGGAAAACACCTTGGTAGCGACCTGTCAATCATAAGGTAGCCACGCACTAAAGCATACCCTGCTTTATCATCTATTTAACTCTAAAAGGGACCATCATTTACAAAATGACCATCATGCTGTATTGAAGAAGACTTGAAACTAGAGATTGAGACCATAAACTCATTTGGAAAATGTTTACTGAGGGTAATAAATCAGGCGAGAAGTCGGGTCATTTTCTTCTATACAATCAAACTTCTTTTTGCAAGGGTCGTTACCTGCTGGTCGTTACAAAGAATGCAACTGTACTTACGCATTTGCTTCACTTTTCTAAACAGGAGCTTGCCGCCCGTTAAAAACATGCTGATAAAACTTTTTTTTTAAGACAAGAAGAAAAATGGTGAGCGCTTGACATTCAGCCAAAATGTGCAGCTGGAAAACTAGTGTAGTCCCTCACTTTAAACTTTTAACTTAACCTCTTAAACTCTGCTAGACCCTGCAGTTTTTCCATCAATACGAACTCACTCTGGGCAACCAAACATTTAAACACAAAGACTTTTATTTCATAGGTTTCCAAAGATACCAAATATGTCATGTTGAATTTTGAGGGAAAGTATGTATTCAGTGCAGTATTCCAGACTGCACTTTATATGTATTGAGAGGAAAGAGGTTGTACAACATTTGTTTACCTTTCTCTCCTACATTTTCCCAATGCATCTGTGTAATCTTATAAGCCATCTTCTCCAACCTCTAGACTTCATGTGCATTTCATTGAATTTTGTATAAATCAACTCATTAGATTGAAACACAATCATATATGAATGTCAGCTTGATTATAAATGGTCCTAATCTGTTGTAAACGTGCTGTGGTTTGTCCAGATGTTCCTATCTTGTTGCATGGGAGCTGTTCAGTCCTTTACTACCCAGTCAGTCATCGTCCTATTATTATCTTGTCATTGATTTTCATCTCGCTATTTGCCCTCATTTTGCGGTAACACTTGAATAAAACATCAGACAATGTGTTGTTTCTGTGACAAATCCTGAAACAACACACTGGATTTCTCCGTCTCTGCAGACACGGCTGTCACACTGACAGAGTTATCAGATTGAATTCGGTGCCAGAATATCTGCACTTTGGAAGAGCTCCATGAATTTCCCCTAATTGGTAAAACCATTGCAACATGTTTGTCAAAGGTGTACCCTAAAGAATTGATTTGGCATAAGTTTCCCAGGGCGAACCAACTGGAGGTAATCAGCCCCCATCTCAAACCCCAACCCCCACCCCCGCTTGTTTCCGCACAACATGTAGTCCACTGATTGCTCCTCTGGATTCACAGCTATTTTTAGTCTGTAGATTCTCTGTGCTGCAGTTGATGGGCCGCCTCTGGTGCACATTCGTAAGGCCAGGGGGACTGTCTGTGGGGCTTTTACCTTCAGGAAGTCTATGGGGTCATCTGTCGGTCCGTCCAATCATGTATCCTGAACTTCAGACTTTAAACGTTGTTCTGTTGAGTTTGGCTTTCCAATGAAACATAAAAGATCTCAGAGGCAGATGTCTCAGGGTGATGATCTTTCACTCGGGGCTCACCTCAGGGTTTTTCTCTGACTCCTGTCCCCTTCCTGTTAACACCCCGGCAACAGGAGTCGATATGAGAGGAGGCACATTCACTGACAAGTGCACACACAGTGAACAGAAGCAGGCTACAAGACCATGGAGTGAAAAGAAAAGGGGTGAGGGATGAATTTCTGACCAAAACAAAAGACAGAGTCACAAGATCTCTCATACAGCCTTGTTCAACTGTTATTTTTTTCTTAAAAGATACTTTCCTGTTCGGTAAATATTGATTCCGACACCACAGTAGTTGTAGGAAAAAAGAATAGAGCCTAAGAAACACATCTGTGAGTGAACAAAACAAGCACTGCTCCATACATTTTTATGCAATCATGTCTCTGGAGAAGTCTGATAAAAAAAAATTTAAAAAAAGTAGTTGTAGAAAAACATAAAATAAGATCAGTGATGTCCAGCAGACATACTACACTAATATGTTTGTAATCCTTTAGGGACACAGAACAAGCTTGTTCAGACTGTCATGTAAAACATATTTCTCAGACTGACACTTCTGCATCCTCGGTTGTTTTCAGCTCCTTGTTTGTGTAATGTTTTAATGGGTTTTACATTTTCCATTATTGTGAGCTTGCTGACATACTTGTAAGACCTGCTATTTCACACTTGAAACCTATTGTGTATGAGGAAATACAAGGAAATACTCAGAGGTTTGTAGCAGTCAAGCTAGTTTGATCCTGGTCCTCTGTGCATGGACTTTACATGCTCGACTGTGCTCAACAGCCCTAACACACACTTTTATTTTTATTTGAGAACAGTAATCTGTGTGTGTCTTTTAGGGTTTCTTCTTCTTACTGCATGCTGCAACAGCTAGGGTGCAGGTTTAGTTCTGTTATTCCATTACATTTCCTGTTTTAATTCACATTTTGGATGTGTGCATGAAGAAATCTGAGCATCAACTATTTTACATTATTATTATTATTATTATTATTATTATTATTATTATTATTATGTTGTATTTTTTTATTTTGTCTTACTGACAATATGCCAGTATTTGAGCGCCTTATCTGTTACAGTAAGAATTATGGCCAATGTTAAAAATGTATATTTGTTCACAATGTTTTACAAAAAAAAGAATGTTGACATTTTTCAAAATAAATGAAAAAAATAGTACCCAAAACCGAGGTACATACCGAACTGTGAATTTTGTGTAACGTTACACCGGTGTAAGAAATATAATAATCACACACTGTGACATTTGCATGTCAGTCCCCTCTCTATCCCCATGACAACTCACAAAATCATCACACGCTTCCTGTGGACAGAGGGGACAAATTAATTCATGAAAATTGCATAAATGGCATTTTAGGTGGAAGAATGAAATGATATGATACTCCAGAGTTTTTTGGTGACTGTCATTTTGTCACGTCCTCTTGAGTATAGAAACACTTTTCTCATTGAGGCGAACAGCAGCTGTGGTCAGCTTTTATTTTTTTAATTAGATTTTGTTATAGATTTTCCAAGACGGACAAACACAACAAGAAAAACAGTACAACAGTTATTACAAGAACATGGCTATCACAAGGGCTTGCCTTTGTCTTGACAAACCAATGGAAGTAAGGAGGGGGAGTGTTAAATGTTTATGCATGTTACCATAGGAACGCATGCATGCCCATGGTCTTACATCAGCATATGCTTTACTCCTTTCATTTTTTTTTTTTATGTTTAAATAAGCATCACTTTACAGGAACAGACAAGATGGTTGACACCCGGAGGGAATATTGTATATATTATATATAATAATGACGTCTTTTTTTTTTTTATTACAAAGAGAGGAGGGCATGGTGTTGTGAGTCCAGGACCTTAATGCATCCCACCCCTGTCCAGATATGACAGGGAAGATGCAGCTTCTTAAAACAATTGGTCTTTCTAACTTTTCAGTTCATAAGAAGTATGCAGATTGTTGCAAGGCATGCTAAAGGTATACACTTTTGATCAGATGTGAAATGGATGTCGTTGGACAGGATGCTCAGCAAGCATGTAGCTGGGCATGGAGCTACGTCCATGCGCAAGATCTCTGAGTGTATCTCTAACTACATCCCAGAGGGCCTTAAGATGGACAAAACCGTAGAGAGTGCACAAGGGGTGCGCATTTCCCCACAACCATGCCAGCATAAGCCTGTGAGGGTTTGATTCCTCTTTTTAGTGCGTGATGTATGCTCTCTGCAGTTTTTTCAATTGTATTACTGTGGTCAGCTTTGAATTCAGCCTGTTCCAATGGATTCCAATAGTGACACGTTTTTCTGACGGAAAACAATATTAAAATTGAAAACTTCTCAAACAACTGAGAATCCACTTGTCTGTTGTCCATCTGTTTGCTCAGTACTGTTACCCAAAACACTTATTATTTTGCCAAAAAGTGACTACACTGCTTCCATTTCAAAATGTTTGCTTTCACCAAAGGCTCAGCCACAAATAGTATAATTAGACATATTTGACTGGAACATACTAAACATACACATGGACACATATATACACATATATACACACAATACACATTGTGTTGCAAGCTGACAACTGCCGGAGTTGTTCTGTTATTGAGGAAACCACACACTTTGAACAGCCACCTTTGTAAGCCTACAGGGGGGGGAGTGGGACATAGAAGATCGATTTATAGTGAGATATCATTGTAAGTGCTTTACAGAGCGTAAATGAAGATACAAACATGCCCGGACATACTGCACAAATCAGATTAAGATAAACCCACTTTGCGGACAGAAGATTGAGTATGAGTACAACATGAGTTAAAAAAAAAAAACCAACAGAAGATCTAAACCCTTATAGCCCTAGATATCATTAGCAGCTAGAATAGTATTCCTGCATTTTGATTCAACAGCTCATTATTGGCGTTAAGCCATAAAGGGGAGCTCACTGAATCACAGTGACTTAGATCAAACAGAAGAGGAATTAAGCTGTGTTAGCACTACTTGGTCTCAAGTACAAAAAAAAAAAAAAAAAAAAAAAACACATAGTGGTGATTAAACCTTATTTTAACAACCGAGGGGATTGTAGACGTTACCTTATTTGGACCTGGACTAGTTTCTTCTCCTTAAATTCACAACCTGCTACTTTGCTGTCATGTTTAGAGCCAGAAGGCTTGATCTTCTTCTGTATTATACTCTTTGAACAGGTTGTAAGGAGATACAAAGCACATACAGTATACAATGTGTTTATAGCCTTAAGCTCTCTGTTTAAATGTCAGGTCCTTATCATTATGACATTATACTGACCACATAACTACCCGTAAAAAAACCCCACTGAAAATAATATTCTGAAAAGGCTAGGCCTGTGTAGACAATCAATAACAAGAGATCTATGACATCTGCCCAATATTGTGTCAACATAAAGAGTATAAGATGGAGAAGAGTCATTGTTGAGGAGCAGCATGCACCGATAGGATAGAAAGAAATAACTGTTTTTTAACTTTTTCAAAGATGTTTGAAGTTGAAGCTAGGGAGTAAAAGATGTTCTCATTCTGTGCACAATTTTGGATTTGGAACAAAAAAAACAAGCAACTAAAAAGGAGACAGAGAATTCAAACTGCGTTACTCATTCATGATCGGGTCGACTGCATTTTGAATTGGGTCTAATTATCTTTCGGTCTTGCATCACATCTGACCGTCCTGTTGGCCTTTCGATTAGGTCTCTTTCATGAAAGTTAATTTATGCACTTTTGGTTCGGGAGGTTTTCCATAGGTCGATTTCAGATTGGGTCTCATTAGGTTCCACTCTGCCTTCTCTTGCCTCTGTTCCTGATCTTGCGGTGCTCCACTGGCTCACTTTCTCGGCTCCCATGAGCCCACACTCTGTGAGGCCTCTAGAGAAAATATGAACACAGCCGGCAGTACCACAAGAACAATCCAGACTCCCCAATGCACAGCCACAATCTCAGTTGTCACTCATTCTGCAGAGTACAAATGCATTTAATTGCAGAGCTGCATTGCCTGTGGTTTCAGAATAACAGCTAGTGTAGATCAGCCATTTCAAACAGCGTATGGATCTAACATTGAGAATGTCCAGTCCATTAATTTTATGACTGTCCTTCGGGCTGTCTTGTGGGGGTGCTGTGAGAATATGGGGTGCCAGGCTGATCGCTCCGAGCTAACTAGTCTTTGTATTTCCTAGTTGACAGCTGTGTGTTCATTCCTGCAACAAATCAAATGCATTCTCAGTGGCCAAGGTTATGCTTTGTCACCAATTATGTTTGTATTTTCATGGACAGAATGTGACATCAGGATCATTTCCAAGCGGCAACCTTCGGGTCTGAAAAGGTAATCCAGTGCAGAAGTGCCTTAAACCTGAATTAATTCTAATGGCCAGCAAGGGACGACTCCACTCCTTCCAAAAATAATTCTGATTGTATAGAAGACTATGAGAAAATTACCCTAATTTTCACTTGATTTAATACATCAGTTAACATTTTCCTAATGAGTTTATGGTCTGTAAAGTCTTCTCCAATACAACATGGTGTTCATTTTGTAAATTCCTCTTTAGAATAAAATAGGAAAAAAAGCAGTGTTTGCTTTAGTGCGGGGCAACCTTGTGATTAAATGGACTGCTTTTATATAGCACTTTTCCAATCTTTGCGCTCACTCAAAGTGCTTTACAACACGTCACCATTCACCCATTCACACACATTTATACCGAGTCAGAGGCTACCGTACATACAAAGTGCCACCTGCTCATCAGTAGAGATAAACATTCACACGGGAGCAAATTTGGGGTTCAGTATCTTGCCCAAGGACACTTCGACATGTTGACCCCAGAGGCCGGGGATCGACCTCTACCTCCTGAGCCACAGCCGCCCTACTGATTGACAAGTCGCTACCACGGTGTTGTCCAGTCTGGATGCTGTCTGTGTTTTCGTCTTACATCTTTAACCCTTTCACAGTGTGTTTACAGTTCATTAAAGCTAATTGTAACATTTTGTTTGCGTAAAAATGTCTTGTTCAGTTACTTAGCTCCACACTCTTGTGTCACTTCTGGTTCCAAACAACCAAGAAGGCAACGTCCAAACTCAAGGCTTTAAACCAATGGGTGACGTCACTGGGAGTACGTCCATTTCTTATATACAGTCTATGATCGTATCTCAGGTTTATGATGATGATGTAGTCCTGTTGGCTTCATTAGATCCGGACCTCCATCATGCACTTGGATGCACTTGATTGTTAATTTGGATGAGAGCCAGTACTTGGGAGATGTGTTTGAGCGGCGGAGCATCGTAAAACATACATTTCATTCAAACTCAACAAAAACATAATTAAACTCACCTAAACCGTCTTGGTTAGCCATTCAACTTTTCTAACTTTCACCCACTCTGGTTTGGTCGAAATAAACCCTTAATTTACTGAGTAAGGTGTGAAAATGAGCCAGCTCTACACGTTCGGCCCGCTGAGCAGCGGTGATCGGCTCTGTCGTTCTTGGGAGGCGGACCATTAACTAAGCAAAACAAAAAGACAAAAATTGCCCCAAAAATATCAACCGTCAATCTTCTCAGCCAATCACCGATGGCCGATATATTCGTCCAATAGCCCAACCCTATTGAGGAGCTCCACTGCTGCTCCTTTATGTTTAGAGGAGCCAGTTGAGGTGTTTCAGTATGGGCACCTGGACACCTTGCTGTGGAGTTTTTCTGAGCATGTCCCACTGGGAGAATACCCTGGGGTAAACACCGGAGGGATTACATATTCTCTCTGGTTTGGGAAGTCCTCAGGGTCCTCCAGGTGGAGCTGAAGGATTTGGCTGTGGAATGGTACATCTGGGCTACGTAGCTTACTGCAGTGTTTTTAAATGTTAATACCACTTTTGCACCACTTCTAATGACCACACATCCAGGATGAATAACTGGAAAACATCCTGATAAAACTGTGTCTGGTTGCACTGCGCCTGTCATAGATGGAAACACAATATTCCTATTCTATTACATAACTCAGAGGAAGTCTGTTTTTCCCCAAAGACTAAAAATGTCAACACATGTAAAGAAGCCTTGTGTAGAAAGAATGTACCATAACATACTGTCAGAGCTTTCAATAGCTTTACTTCTTCCTAAAAGCTGGATTACAACTTTTGTTATCCAGGTATGCAAGCCATTTTAAATAACTGTATGTTATCTTCTCTTGTTTATTGGAGATATTAAAAAAAACGCAGAGGGCCTGCAACCTGGGGGAGAACAGGAGCGGCTATTATCTTTACTCTAGACAAGATACTGTAGTTTGGTTATTTGTTCCCATTCACACCTTCACTTTGAACATTAGTTATGACATTTCCACTGGAGATTCCTTTTCCACACTTTTCCTTTCAGTTTTACCATTATATTAATTTGCATTGTCTTTCCCATTTCAGTAAAAAAAAATATATATTTTTTTGTGCTCAACACAGGTATACAGTAAATAATAGCTTAACTCTAGGCCTGTTTGATCATGTCATTTATGAAACATTTCGTATTTTGGAGCCGTTTTTTTTGGGGATACAGTATATTGTATGAGCATGTTTGTAATGTGAGTCACTTTAAAGTGTCTTTAAATTGTTCTTTTACGATCTACGACAAAATATCTCATGAAAATAAACACGACGTTTGTCATTAGTTTGCAGCTGAATGAAGAGGTGCAGGGTAGTATATGTAATACAAACATGACAAACAGAGGCATCACATAGGACATAGAAGAGTCATTATTTTCTCTTTGAAGACGTACTGGGTAATAGTTGTGCGTTATCTTACAATAAACTAAATTAATTGTTTGCGGTCCCTTCACAAATAGGATACCTGGAAGGCTTGTGTACTGACACATCTGGAAACCGTCTTCAAAATGTAAGCAGCGAAAGATCTAAATTCACTCCCACTGCATGTGGAAGATTGCGGGACTTATCCAGTTAGTCAGCAGAAGCCAGAGAGAAGGTGTCTGGTAAACAAGAGATGGAGGTAAATAAGAGAAAAGTCTACCTTTAGCTCAATGTTATCACCTTCAGGAAAATATACTCTCTGCTCTGCCTATTTCTATCTCCTCCTCAGTAAATAAGCCAGCAGCTGATGTGTTAGGGTTCTGTTGAGCTTCAGTTTGGTTATTGAAAATGATTTCTGCTCTCTGTTTTGTCTGGTCTGTGCCTGTAAATGTATTTTACAAAATAACATTATTGGCCTCAGGAGAAAATGGAACTGTCAGCAGCATTTTTCGTCCATATGATATTGTCCTCGCTCTTCCCTCCCGTCTCCTGCTGCTCCCTCTGACTCCCACATCACCTTATCCTGACACTAGATAATACGCTGACAGCCTATTACTGCTTATCTCATGCTATCCTCCTTAATCACTGACATCATGGCCACATCAAAAATAATAAATTGCAGCCCTTCTCTGATAGTAGTTTTTTCATATCATTAGAATACCAGTCAGAAGTGTAAAGTTGTGGCTGTCCTTCTCTTTGATAACAGTGTTTGTCTAATTGTTATTAAAGTTCCCCTCCAGACAGTATTTAAGTATTATCAAGTATCTACTGTATACTCTGCTATGATTTTTACTTTGTTTAACACGGTTTAACCCCATAAAAAGTAAATAATCAATGAATAGAACTTTGAAAAGGAGCTTGAGGCACATCAATTCTTTCTCCCTCTTTGAGAAATTCTAGTAGCGTCGGAGAGATTCAGCCATACATGTTTGACTCAGATGAGGAGTCTGTTCTGCACCGAAATGGGCGACTGGCAGACGTATCCGAATGGTAACCGTAGTTACCATCTTTTATTCATTTATGTTCTGAAGAAAACACAGGAATGGTCAGAAAGAGCACCATCAGTCACCACAACATTAGAAAGGACCCGGAGAGATTATTAAGACCAGAGTGTGTGTCTTGTTGTGTGTGGGCTCTGACACATGCTGAGTCAGACTTTATTCATGCAGAAACAAACGTAGTGTTCGTCTCCTCTGGGTTGTCAACATGAATGTTAAAAAAAAACACAACAACAACAACTACACAGTCAAAGTCAACGCTGATGATAGACAGCAGTTTGTTAAAGTCATCTAAAAAAGTTTGCACTGTATTTAGATGGCCTGCAGCACGACTTGAGGAGTAAAACTGAAGAGCAACACATTCAAAAGAAACACATTTTCCACAAGACATCTGCTTGCCCTGGAGAGATTTATTAAACAAAAAGGCAACTCCACCTTCTTTCTTATGCACTCTAGTTTCGCTCATAAAACAGAGGTTGGGAGAGGTTGACTGAGTCTATATGACCTGATGCACTGTTATCTTGGTCTGGACAAGTTTCAGTTAAACAGAAACAGAAAAATAAAGATTGTGCTTGATAATGAAATAATACATTAAAAAAGGATTTGCCTGCCAAACCTGATGTTCAATAAAGCTGAGGTAAAAGCATCTTGGCCAATTGAAAGTTTGTTGTGACAGGGCTGCAGACTGGGTGACAAGGAAGTGATATCACATTTGCAGAATTATTTGAGTGCATATTGTAAATTTGACACAGGAATAGGAACATGAAGTCCAGAAGAAGAGCCTGCTTCTGGGTGTTGGTGGAGTCCAGTGTAGGAGGCAGCAGGTCCATGACCAAAAGGAGAAAGAAGAGACTTATTGGGGGGGAGTAGAGGACTCCATCTGTCCAAGGCATCTTCTCTGCTGTCTGCACTGATGGAAGGCAGATTCACTTGCGGTTGAGCTGAATGGCGGATATTTGCAATGCAACTCCATTAACATCACATGCAGTTCCTTAATCTCTGGGGGGGAGATTGATGAGGCAAACTTTTGATGACCTTGCTGCCTGTATCAGTTTTGTCAGCCCAGGCAGGAGAGAGCAGTTCTCTCTTTTTGTCGTCTTCATTATCAGCAGAGTTGGTGTAACAGAATGTGCATGGTTGGGGTGAAGGAGGGTAAATTTAATTCTAGTGTTAACTAGCTCCAGTTTTTATCAGTGAATCCCAAAGGGGGTGAGCCAGGGAACAGGGGAGTGTGAAAGGAGGAGGAATTAGGAGAATGCGCTGGATGTCAACACACTGACATTATGTTTTGTCTTTGTGGCGCCGAGGCGGCTGTGCGTCTGGGTGCATTAGCTTAGGCCCAGCCAATGGGAGGCTCAGGCTGAACCTAAAATTCTCCATCAGTACTTTAACTCCACATCTGCTAAGGGTGGATGCCCTTAAAAGATGTCTGCATCCCCAGAACAACTTTTGGTAACACTTTCTATGTCACTTATGATGTGTTATAATCTGCTTATAGCATTGTAGAATTATAGTTAAAAGCACTCATACATATTCCCAATGCTTTATAACAATAATCATAACCCATTATAAAGCATTGTATAATGATTTATAAGGGCAAAGAGAGTAATACTGGTCGCTCACTTTTGTGTGTTGTTCTTGCATAGATTTAATTATATTTGTTCACTTTACTTAAAGAAAACAATGACCACTTATAGTGACTTATAACCAGCGTGTAATGTGTTCCTATCTGCCTATACCTCAGGAATAACAGCAATAATTAAGTATTATGATACGTATAAGTTTTTATAAATTGCTTTATAATGTTACATTATTGTTATAAAGCATTATGAATATTTCTGAGTGCTTCTCACTAGGATTATACAGTGTTATAAGTAGATTATAACACATCATAAGTATGTTTATAACGCATTATAGACATGGACGTCATAGAAAGTGTTACCCAACTTTCTTGCTGAACCATATGTTGAGTCCTAAGAGTCGGATGAGCCTGTCGATCCCTCTGTTAACCAACTAGTAAAAGAACTGGGCTTCCAGTTTGTCCAGTTAAACCCTTCAGCAAAATCCTGCTTTTGCACTTCTGAACCTGCTTTTTTTTTTTTTTATTGCTTTAATGTCGGGGTTGACCGTGGTCTGCCCTCTGTTTTGCCCTCTGTGGGAGTTCAGTTTTGCACTTATCTTTAGGTTTAGCACCAAGATAATCTTTGTTTACCATTATGTATAAATGCAACGTAGATCATTTAGATAAATCTAAAGGATGAGGGTAGCACAGTTACATGGCGGCATTATGGAAGAAGAGAAGAGTTTGACCTGAAGGTTATTGCTGCTGAGGCAGAAACAGCAAATCAGTGAATCTGGAGAGAGTGAGAGTTGCCCTTTGAAGGCTTGCAGAGAATAAAGGCAGCAATTTAAATCCAAATCTTCCTCCAGTTTTGCTCTTGTTTTTTGTCTACATCTCTTTGTCTGTGTGTATTATTATCTGACACTCACTGTATGTGCGTAGCCTGAAAATGTATGAATACACTTTTGACATTGATGACACAATTCTTCCTTGTCTGGCACTATTACTCATGCCCTCTGTTCATTTGTATTGCAGACATGAAGTTAATCTATTTGTGTACGCGCACTAAAACTTTAAAACGTGACCTTGCTATAACACAAACTTCTTAGAACACACATTTCCCATTTCGAAGAGTATTTCTCATAATTATAATAAAACAATAGGTGTGACATGTGAGGAAGAGAGCTGGTCAAACACATGGTGGTCCACAGAGCAACATTCAGACATCACACATTTGAGTCCAAAGACCAAATCCCCCAAATCACAAAAACAGATGTGTATCAGTAGCTGCAACAACTAAAAACTCTGAAACTCAAGTTAAAAACTTTGCAGAGATTCAACCCAAAATATTCTTTGTTCTGACATTCTAGAGAAAATAAAGTAAACTTTTACATCTCAGAGTCAGCAGCCACATTAGTGGATCTGTGAGGCTGTACTTTGGCATAGTAGTGCTATAGCGCTAACATGTTTATTACCATAATTATCACTAAATACAATGTACACTTGAGGCTGATGAGACGTCAATTTTTTCATAAGATTCTGACCCGCTAGTGTTGCTAGTGGAAAAGTCAGGAGATCACCAAGGTTCGTACAATTCATTGGGACGGGTTCACGAATGTTCAATGTACCGTGTCAATCCATACGATAGTGCTGAGATATTTCACTCAAAACCGCAAATGTCAACCTCGTGGTGGCTCTAGGAAAAGTCAAGAGATCAACAAAGTCAGGAGGTTACATTGTCTGAGAACCATATCTGTACAACATGTTATGGCAATATATTATTCAGACAATGCCTAGAGCCGTGCTGCTAGCATGGCTAAAAATACAAACCTTACAACCAAGAGCCGCAATGTAGAAGAGACATGACCTTAGCATACAGTTTACGGCTAAAGTTTCATTATTTGCAGCAGTAAAGTCTAAATTGTTGTTTTTGAGGTGATGCCATAAGAAGTGGACACAGTTTAGGGACTGAATTATAGCTTTGCTTAGCGTCTACCATTTCACATAAATGTGCGGCGATGCAGTGCAGTTATCTTTCAAGAAAAAAAACTTAAATCTCTCAATATTCCCTTTGTGACACTGGAAAATATCAGTAGCAGCAAAATAAAATGCTGGGTCTGGAAATGGGTTCACACTGTTGTGAGGAGAAGATTATAGCCTTTCTTTGAATTGCTTAATGTTGTCTTCTGAGGATCAAAACAGAAACACACAAAGGCACAAAGATGACCAATCCCTGAGGAGTCGCTGTGCCTGTGTAACCCGACATGTAGTTTTTCTTTTTTTGTACATGCTATAAAGCGTAAAGCTTAGATACATTTGCTATAGGTACAGTACACATGTGTCTCTTAAATTAGAAGTGTTTTAGTACTTTGTTTTACGTAAAATTGAAGTTTATTTTTACATACTTATCGTCTTAGTATCACTAACTGATACTGTACAGTATAGTGTACCTTGTACATCAGCATAACATGTTGTTTGTCACTGTAGAGATACCAGAGACATGTGCTGTGCTGGATAAACATGTGTTTAACAGTATCCATCTCCCTAAAAGTCTACGTGAACATGTGAATTTCAATCAGACTAACAGGGAATAGAGGTACATTGTGGAGGCCACATCTGAACTCAATTCTTTTCAAAATGACAACAGATGCTGTAGAAAATGTACAAGAAGCAGGGGAGCGGGTGTTGTTCACATGTCAGATTAGCATTTTTATAAATACCAGACTCAGTGAGGAAATAAGTGTGTGCATCCTTTTTGTGCATGAGCTCCTTTGGAAGTTTACGCCCTGTGAGCTTATTGCTACTGTTTACGAGAGAGCGTGCCTCAGGCTTACAAAACACCAAAGTGTTACTGCAACACCTGATTAAAGCTGACATATTTATTCAATCAGTACTCAATAAGAGCGAGCAGTGTAGAGCAGCTGTTAGGGAATGTGCTCAGATGGCGGGATTGTTTAATAAATTGGTATTCATGTAAAATCTTACCCGAGTCTGCAGTTCTTGCACAGTGAAGTGCTCTGACCCTGTTGTTTTGACATCTGCTTATTGTAAGCTTGAATCAAGTTCAATCATGAGCTACTTTAAATTTAACATTGTTAATGTGATTGTCAGCAAGCAACTACATCCTGTAATACTACAAAACCAAAAGCTGTAACATCCACCCACAATCTCTTCCAACTTTAAGGAACCACAATAAATGGATAGAAAACACTGGATGAGGCAGATGGGAAAAAGCAGAGCAGAGTGGCATTTCCTCCACAGGGTCCTTTTATTTCCGTATCTATGGAAAGCTCAGAGTACTGAACATAATCACATAAGATCACTACTTGTTAGTGTGTGAGCTTATGTTAGAGATGCACCGATTGCATTTTCCTTGGCAGATTCTGATATTTGATTTTTTTAAAGTCTGACCTGCCGATTTCGATTTTCTTTCTCTCTAAGAAACTCAATTGTATGTTCATGATAAAACTTTGACTATTAAATAACTTACACTTTCTCCAAAACTGCACCAAGTTACAGGACCTTGTCTTACTCTCACTCAAAGAAATCTCAAAATCAAAGTGCTCCAGGTTACTGGACAAATACAACCTTACTGAAAATGAATTGCAGTATATTCCACTTTATCTAACATGTTATCTAACAAATTTGTCTTGGGCCTTCGAGAGAACACGGTGACGTAGCAGCACACAGCCTCTACATACATACACAATAACCTATCCGTAAACATATGCAATCAAACTACAGGTAGCATTCAATAACACACACCCAAAAATATTGCATGATACCCTACACCAAAAGTATTGCACATTCCCCCCAATAAAAAGCTTTAATGGTAATATTGCACGGATGAGACTGATGGCTGGTCATCGGTAATGGCCATTCGGCTGACAAATGGCCTGTTTGGACTGGTGGCCGATAGATCGGTGCATCTCCACTGAATGTAAAGAGCCTGGCAGATAGGGGAAGGGGACGTGAATGCTGCGGGAGATACGCGTCCTATGTCAGGCGTCTACATCCGGTGAGTCAGACTACTCTTTAATTTTTTTGAAAGTACAGGCAAACAACCCAGTTTATTATTAAGGTAGTATAACTTGCCTAGATCAGTTTGAGAAGACTAATTCAGTGACGGAAAGTTTTTAATCAAACTTTCTTCCCCCTAAAAATCTTGCTCTCAGTATTGATCTCGGCTGCGTTCCCATCCCCCACCAAAACTGAATTATCATACAGTTGGCTTACATCATCCACACGGCAAATTTTTTCTTTCTTTTTTTTCCCCATTACAAAAATAGAACCTTTTGTTTTCCCCCAAAGTTTAGCACTGGTAGAGTCTGCAGTATATTTATAGGATGCAGGAAACACAAGTCCAGTCAGAGCAGCTTAGAAATCATTTCACTCGAACCAATTATGACAATTCAATAAAGATCAAATGATCCTGTATCTTCATTTGATCTGCCCTCATGCCTGTGTGAAAAAGTACCCTTCAGAGTAAATATAGGGGAGTGTATATCATTTTCAAAGGGAGAATTTTTCAGTAAATCCTCCACTTTCTTCTCTGCGAGCCGGTCCAACTGTACAACCTGCACGTCTGTCAGCTCTGCCTCCTCCAGGACTCAGATGACGCTGAAACTCTCCATGAACCCTCATGAATTATTCATCAGCACATATAATGTTGGCAAATTATTTTATATAGTGGGGAAAGATTCATCTTAAGAGCAGGAATTGGGTAGGGAGAAGCTAATGTGTTTATTATGCCAAGATAATGGCATGAAATAGAGGCCAGGGGTGGAGAATTTGTAGGAGTGTTTATACTTTATATTCATTGGAGGGTAGCATCTGAATGCCTCGTGGTCACATGATGGCAGATGTCTTTTGAATGCAATTTGTATGTCTGTGTGCGTATATATGTGCACAAGCATACACATGCAGCGAAACCTTTGCAGATGTTTTGTGTGTGCATGTCTACATGTCTGCAATGTTTCTGTAACATATGGTTTCAGTCCACAACCAATATTGTCTGCTTTTATGGCCATTCTTGAGAATAGAATTCAATGAACATTACCCAGGTACTTCTCTCTGAGTGGCAGACAGCACCATTATAAGGGAGAAAGAAGGTTGCTCTAAAACTGCTGTTTGCCTTGCTTAGCTGAGAAAGGCAGAGATCCTTCCTGGTATCGCTAATATCAATGCCATTATGACACTGCACTATCAAGAAGATAGGCTGCATTTAAACTCCGGACTGGCAGTTGTGTTGAAAAGGAGAGACAGGAACTCCATACAGATATGTCAGCAGCGCCAACGGGGAGATTGGATCTCGCAGTTCAGCCATCTGGAAATAAAGGCTTCTTTTTTTTTTTTTTAAATTCATTTATTTATTTTGTATGCCCCTTTTTGATTGATACTTTCATTTGATCTAAACTTGACAGTCACATCACAGTTACTGTAGCCAGATTGAGGGACAACTGCATGTTAAGAGTATTCATGGGCTCTCTCTTTTTATTTTTTGCATCCAAGTAGAGTACTTTTGTCTTATTTAAGTGAAGGCTGCTTAAATTTCCAGCACATCCTTCAATATAATTCTCAAATGCTGAACGCAGGACATTTGGGGATGATAATATATTCATATTGTGCTACAAGAATGTGTCTCTTCTGCGCCTTTCATAAATTGGGGTCAGGTGATATCTGTCACAGCAGAGAATGTGCTTAGTGCTGACAAAGTCATGTTGACATTTTTTGGAGAGGAAAGCACACAAATAAAATAAAAAATAGTCTCCCAGGAGCCAGGGAGGAGAAGAAATTAAATTGCCTCTCCACAGCCCTTGTTAAGAATGAAAACCAATCAGCCAGCCCTCGATTCACACTCACAGCTCCACAAAGATTGTGAGGAATATTGATATTAGTATTAACAAATGCACTGTTCTTTTTAGGGGGGTCTGACGCTATGGTGCCAGTTGCAGCTGTACTGATAAGATTTTTGTTTTTCTCATTGACTAAACAGTTTAAACTGATGGATTCATGGCTATTTCACGAATATGGCTATTAACCATGTTTGAATAGGCTCATGGGTATTTTGAAACTGAATAAATAGAAAACCCTATGCCGATGCGTAACACTTCAGTATTCTTCAAATTCGTGAATTTCATGTTGAAAGTAACCAGATCCTCTGTAAACCAAGAAATACCCTAATTGCAAAACTTTGGGTGGATTCCTCTCATTTACACAGCTGTGATGAGTCTCATTTCAGAAAGAACGGAGCTGTCAGCACTTTTAACTGTATTCCCAATGGTGAGCTTTGTGCTTGTGTTTGGCCTAATTTGGGAGTTCTCAGGCTTACTTCCCCATGAAATCCCTTCCAGTAACATGAGCACACATTCAAAGCAGTGAGAAGGGGAAATAATGAAGTGTATGGACAGAGAGCCAGTCACAGAATGTGGTATTAACAGTGGTTATCGCAGTTAATTTCACAGGGATCAGTTCAGAGAAAACTCTGCATGACTTAAATTGCGTGATGGTCAATATGTGGCTCATTATGGAGCATTGTGTGGAGGAAAAAGAGTTTGTTTACAGACGAGAACAATGAGCTGGTGTAAGCAATTTTGCTTGTAATATATTAGTTGGAGCTTAACATCCTAGTTCACAAAAGGTAATTTGGAATTACTTTAAACGGAATAACGTAAACACAGTTGGGCAGAGTCAGTGAATAAAGGATCTGCAGACCGAAGTGAAAGGGCATGTCATTTAAATTGAAAATGTATTTGTCTAGTGGGGTTATTCTTAATCCATTAAAAATAGGATAGTTGACGACACAACTGCTGCCATAAAAAAAAAGTCCTACCTTTAATATTCAACATTAGCAATAGCTGTTGTGGCTTAACGGAGGTTATTCAGGTGCTGAAATGCTTATTGTACTTGTTTTGTAAGGCAAGGATTTTAAAACTTCCAATAAACAAAGCCGTTTTGGTTCCGTGAGGCTGTAGTAAGGCACAACGGATGCTCTGAGCTAAACATCAGTATGCTAACATGCTAATTTGTAAGGAGTGATATTTACCATCTTAGTTTGGCCTGTAAGCATGCTTTTTGCCAATTAGCACTAAAGACAAAGCACAGCTGAGGCTGCAGGGAATGTCATTAGTTTGCAGGTTGTTGGTCATAAACCAAAATATTAGGCACACTGAAATGTTGACCAGCTGAAGGCACACGATGAAAACTCAACCAAAGTCATTGTAATGTATCCTCTAGGGGCCTTGTATGTCTGTACCGAATTTCATGGCAATCCATCCAATAGTGTTTGAGGTATTTCAGTCTGGACCATAGTAACAAAGCAACCAACGTCATTCTTTTAGCCACAAGCCACTTAGAAGAAGACTGGTCATTTTATAGAAATGTGTAATACTGCTGAACAAGTCAAGTCAGTGGGAGTCGATACCTTTGCCGTTTGTCTTGATTTGATGTTTTTATTTTGAATTGGACTATTTAATGTTGTGTCTGAGTCTATTTCTGAGTGACAAGAGAATCAGCTGTCTTTCATTTGAGGGGACTCCAGCGTGTGAGACCTGAAGCTTTGCACAGCACTTTGTATACAGATCTCATCGTCATGCTCATTTGGGATAGGTTATAGGCAAACTCCAGGCACAGACGGCTGTTTATACTGAATAATAATTGGGATGTTGTGTTGCGCTTGTTATCTGCTGCACTAGCTAACGGGGGATGGCGGGCATAATCCATTTGCTGGCACATTTCTGGAAACATTACAACAAATGGACAAGCTGGAAGTAATTCTTTAAGCTTTAGATATCAGTTTACAGCTCGGCATAATTCACCACAAAGAATCACATTGCATTGGGAAAAATCTCTTTTTTTCTCTTTTGTCAAGCTAACATTGCACCCTCGCTTGAACTCAGTCAAGTCACTGAAAGTCCTCTTGAGATAACAGCGCTTAACAAGGACTTCAGTGATTCCCAGATTTGGCTAACGAACGGATGTGGGAGTAAGAAGGGAGGAAGAAGGGAGGAAGAGGGGGTTGAGGTGTGTTGCGGGTTCTGGGGGGGAGGGGGGGGTATCTACAGATCAAGCAACTTAAACAATTTCTGAACCAGAGTGCTTGTCAATCATAATTGATCTTGAGTAGCGGGGGTGGTGGGAGACCAGGATGAAGACAAGCAGAGAGCGAGAGAGAGAAGAGAGCGAGAGAGCAAGTGTCTTCCCTGGAGGCTACAAGCACCTTTTAAGAAGTCGAGGCCCCGAGGACTCCTCAGCCCTTTCCCCGCTTCATGATCAAACCCATTTCTCCTCCATCTCTCTCGCCTCTCCTCATCTTCCTCATCAAAATTCCTCTTTATTATGATCAGTGAAAAAGAAACTCTTAACAGCTGGAAAAAGGAGCCACGCGTTAAGAAGCATATGGACAAACCTCTATTCAGAATTCATTCTGAAGTCACAGGGGGGCACGGTGGAAAATAAAGAATAGACACTTACAGGAAATGATTCACTTTTATCTGCACTTTGAAATTCCCCCTATTTCCCAGCAAGAGAATATCTTGTACAAATGCATTAGGTGCCTGATTTTGTTAAGCTGACGTCTGTTGAAAAAGGCTTATTATCATAGATCTTGCACTGTCACTGTAATTATCTTTAAGAGAATCTCTGGCAATTGCGTTTTACCTCCGTGGTGTAATTTTTTTGTTCTGCTAGGTCTTTCCAATGTACTCCACAAATGTCAAGCAATTTGAGGGAAATTGTAATACTGTTAGATTGCAAGACTTCTATGTTAATGACAGCATGAAGCAAACATGAGGAGAAGAATGACGAGATGAAATGAGAGTTGCAGAAATGACTCTACTTTAAAGTGCATGTACATTCAGCTCTAATGATACATCCAACATAATTCTAATGCACTTACTTAGTATGCGCATTTCTTTTGGTCCTTTCCTTTTTCTACGACTCCATCGCTTGTGTTTGTGATTCTATATCTTGACATTGGCTGTTTAAAATGTTTACACAGCCAAAAGTATGTGGACAGGTCTGTGTGTACGTTTTTTGGATTTTTTGGGCTGTTTTCATGCTTTTTAATCGTCCGACATTTTGGGGAATACTCTTATTCACTCTCCTCCTAAGAGTTAGATGCAAAGAGTGATAAGAAATGTGTATTAATCTCCTCATCTCCTGGTCTAAAGCCTTGGTTATACTCTCAATCGGACACGTACATGGACACCAGTAGTTCTGTTTAAACTGTCTGCTTGGAGGACGTGTTCCAAACAGTAGCTCACTATGCTAGTACTTGTAAATTGATGCAGTGTACACCCTCTGAAGACCAAATGTACGTCAAGTGGACCTTTACATACTCGCGACACAATTCCCCCGTGCATAAAGCCAGGATCATAAAACAAAATTCAGTGTGGAAGAACTTGACTGGCCTGCACAGAGCCACGATCGCCCCATTAAAAACCTCCAAAACATTATAACCTTCATGAAGGTATAATTTATTGCAGGTCTGTTGAAATAGACTGCTTTAGTTTAAGCTAGGTGTACCTAATAAACTGGTAACTGACTTTATATAGTACACACTCAATTGGGAAACTGTTAATAGACAAAAAAGCCAGATGAAAATGTCTATTTTTGGCTGAGAATAGCTGAGAAATTAAGAGACTTCATCACATTAATGCAAAAATCCAATATTAACATAAAATGTTCATTGGCACATTGCCTGCAATGGCCTGAGAAAGTAAGAGATAATAAAGGGACAGCCCGATCATCAACTTGAAGTATGTTTGCCTATACGTCATATAGGCAAGCTATATTACAAATATCACATATTATATACTATAGTATATAGTATATTGTACTATATTACAATTACAAACAGCAGGTTTATGTACAGGTATGATGTGAATAACAGTGTTCCACTTTAACAATACAGCCTTCACTGGAAGAGATGCTGCTGTTGAGAACTCTTCACTCTCAATTCACATTTGTTTTAATTTCACAAGTATTTTTAAACAATTGCTGCGTGTCAAAACTCCATCCTGGATACGCCGATTCAACAATTGCGCTTCCATTGTGCATTGAACCAAAATATCTGAGCCAAAGAAATGTGACAGCTCTTATTTTCTTTCATCTTTATTTCTTACAAGATCCATTTGCTGTTGTATTCAGCAGGTTGTTTTGCTATTAATCAGGGTGAGAAATAAACTACTGGCAAATGCTGGTGAAGTTTGGCATTGGCTGAGGGTGATTTTCCTCACAGCCACTTGGCAGATATCCAGCTCTAGTTTGAAGGTTATTTTTAATCCAAAAGGTCAAACATTGCTCGTCAATATGGGAACCTGGAAACCGTTGAGGCCCGAGAGCAAAAAATGTTAATTTTGTGCCCGATGTGAATGTTCATATATTTGTGCAGATGAGTCATGGAAGGTTCAAGTTGAATTACTCTGAGGAAAGTGCACCAGGATTTAGTGCTAAGTAGTGTAGAGATCTGCTGGCCAGTTGCCAGAGCCACATAGTGAAGTATATTTAATTTTTCGTGCTCCTCAGCTGTCCCTCACACTTCCTCCAAATGAAATGACCACTGGCAGGGATCACAAAGGATGTCTTTTGTGAAAGTAACATAAACAGAAAAAAAAAAAAGTTCCTGCCAGTGACACCCCCAGTCTCTCCTCCTGGTTAATTTCCTTGGAGCCTGCAGGGCCAGCCGGTAGGGGGATTTGACAGAGGACTTCTGACAATCCTGAGGAGAGCTGACACCAAGAGCGCCAGTCCCTCCATCGCTTGCGGCCAGATTGGAAGATGCTCAGCATGCAGAGAGCAGATGAGACAAACCAGAGGAGCCAGGAGGGCTGTTCGTGCAAAGCTGGCTAAGCCTGAAATGTCTGAGAGGGACACTGTGAGCACATACTGCCACACAGAGGCTGTAACTCATACCTCAGCCACAGCTAAGGTATGAGTAAAGCTGTGGTCACGAGAACATTCTACTCCGTTTCTAACATTCACAAGTTACATACCAGGTGCAATTTACAACGAGATAGAAATAAACATACAGCTAAAAAACAAGGACAACAAAGCAGAAAATATATAGGTAAAAAAGAGAAATACCATGTACATTCAAGGAGCTGAAAAAATTGGTGTATATATATATATATATATATATATGCGCAACAGTGACAAACCACATACAATGTCTATATACTAGTCAAATGACCATGTGCAGGGGCACGTCCGAGAAGAATTCAGTGATTCTTTTGGAAACAGTTAAGTAAAACGCAGCCCTGCAGACTTGTCTGTGTCTGCGACATCTAATATCAAAGGTGATATGAACTCAGGTGGTGTGTGTAACTTAGCTTTTAATGGAGCCCCATTTGAAATGCGGCACCAATTGGCAGCCTGCAGCTCACATATTTCAGGCGTGTCTTTCTGACCTTTCACAGCGGATTTTACATTTAAATTTCAATAATAAGCAAGTTCACATTTTCAAAGGGAAATTCAGAGGCCAAATTCATGCCTAGCTCTTTTCTGAACTCTATCCACAAGTCTGCCACTTGCAATACAAATGGGATGAAGGAATATGCATGGAGCCATTTGCCCCCATCAATGTCAAATTGCGAGTATCCTTGAGTCCTGGGAATACAAGCCACTGTTTGGCACAGAAAAATGTTTAGTACAAGAAGAAGAATAGAGACAGCCATGCTCAAACAACAGTATTAGGAGATGCTGAGGGTCTGCGAGCAGAAAGAGGAAAACATATCACTCAAGTTGTTTGAATTTGATGAATTTTTAGTGCAGTGTTGAAGCTTGGCAGATCGCAATCTACATGTAATAAAAAGCACTGTTTTGATTCCTGCAAAGAAAAGTGTGGTGAAAAATCTTGACAAATATTTAAAGGAACAAAATTGGATTCTGTTTTCAGCGTACGACAGCAAAAATGCATGAAAAGTTGGACGAAGAAAGACCTTAATCTGCCAGACAGTCGCGAAACTCCAGTTGTTACAATCATTGCCCAAGCCAAGGACAACTTCATCACAAACCTACCCTATCTTAGAGCACTCAGAAGCCATAAACTTGACTTGGAAGGAGTTGGAAGTCTGAATGAGCTTTCCATCTCCAGAGTAAATAACAGTTGAGTTTCAGGACAGCACAGGATTTCTGATAGTCACTGAGTGAAATACTTTACTATGACTTTTACCTTAGTATGTTTGTTTTAGTATGTTTTTGGCCCCTTTGTATGCCAGGCTATACATTACTAGGACATTTTTATGATGTACTATACTATGACATTTTTATGCTGATGCTGTGTAGTGAATTGAATTTGAGTTTTAACTACCCTTAATTTTGTCAGGAACCTCCTGTATCCCTCCTTTGGGAGCCGCTGCTCTACCTGTGCAGCAACACACCTATCTTACCCCCCCCCCCCTCCTATGTGAGACTCAATTATGCATATGCTTAACAGATTAAGAGCTTCACAACCTCATGGGGGCTGTTGCCAACACTAACTGCCATTAAAATGTTCTCATGGGGGCTGTTATATATATATATATATATATATAAAAATAATATTTATTTATTTACACCTGGCTGCCAAGGTGAAGGAGCCGGAAACTTAGCCAAATAATGATGTGTGGGAGTGAGAATGTGTCTAGTGCAACCCTGGCTGCTGTTCCTTAGACTAATGGTGGCCATGTCCAGCCTCTGATTAATTAAACATCCCTTGGGGTCAGGGAGTCATGGAAGGCGATGTAATGTATCATCTGGCTCATGCGTAATGGAGTGTGGCCTACTACAGAGTCTCTCATTAAGAGTGATAAACTCAACCGATGCATCCAAGTCCTCTCCACAATTCAGCGAGGCTAGGGAAGGCGTGGCACAGAGACGCGTCTCCTCAAAGAACTGTTGCCATTTCCCCCTGGAAACCAAATGAGTGTAATCATAATTGTCGGGCATTCACCTTTAAACCAATGGAACAATACCGGCTTACGACTTACAATAGGATAAATAATGGAAGCATTACATTTGAAGCAACGTAATCACGAGTAGAAACTCTGCTACACATACTTTATGGGTCATGTATGTTTGGATGCCAATTACAACTCCCTCATGAGTGTATGTCGTGAAGTTGAACTTGTGAACCCTTTTCTTCTTTGTTGATGCAGTTTGTCTGTGTTCGGCATATTTTTGAGAGCATTTCTCTTCGCTATACTGATGCGATTAGGACTCTTTGGAGCCTTATGTAATTTACTAATAACCTCATACAATGTAGAAATACGTTGCAACCATCTTGGTATTCTTGCACTAAAAGACTTTACACAGCATATTAGCCTTTTAGGTTGATATGACAAACTTGCAGTTGCCCATTTATACAACCTGCAGATACAGGAGCACCATGAGCATTCATGTGGAGTGTTGTTTCTGGCATAAGTCCAGTATTCACCAACTCCTGAGGGAAATATCTGGCTCTTTAGCTAAATGCCCACTATGTCCGTCTGCTGTTGTTGTGGTGCTGTGCAGGTAGTGTAAGGAGGGTTTTTACTACAGGTTTTTTTTCCTGAAAATCGCTGCCTGCCGCAGCCAAAGGCTGCACTGGGATGTAAAACCAAAACAATTAGCTGGAAGATGCTAAAAAGCTCCTTAGAGCTGAGGGTACCTGTAGTCGGCTGATAATTCTCTGGAGGTTCATCATTACGAGCAACCCCTTTTCACATAACGGTCATTTTTATCATGGAAATATTGATTGATTGATAGCTGCTTTAAACTTGCTAAACCAACACTCATTAGTCCAGAAGTTGGCAAGAACGCAAATTAAGCAGTTACAACAAAAAAAAAATTTGCAATTATAGGATTTAGAAAAGGCAAAATGATCTTAACATTTCTGAACAACAAAAACAGATTAACTGACCAGCTAAGAACTAACACTCACTTACAGGCTTATGTCATTTAAGTGTTGGTTGTTGATGTACCTTTTCACCATCAGGCCAATGCAACATAACTGCAATCATTTTTAAGATACATCAGAAAAGCCAAAGGCAACCTCAAAGCAGCAGATAGGTATCCAGTGAATTTTGTGGCTTTTTAAAACTCACTTATCAATGTACTGACTGCCAGACCTTGTTTAGAGCTTAAACAAATGTTGGTAATAGGCATTCAACCTTATCCTGCCTTTGTGCCAGTTTCACTTCACACTTGAGTAATTTATGAGGTGCTTATTGTTTTTACACCCTGTATATGCATGTTGTTTTGGAAAATAGCGTCCCTCTCCGAGGCTCATCTTCTGGTTAAGCAGCTGTAAGCAAGCCCATAACCGCAATTAGTCATCTTCCTCCGAGACAGAAATTTAAAAGCTGTCCAACTTGTTTAGTGACACCAGATTTTGAAAACTCCTTCAGTGGAGTAAAATAGAGCTCAATGATCTGACACTAGTCATGGTCACAGTTTTGTTTGCAAACCTTATCTCATCTATTCCGTCCTAATGGAAATGTAACTTGATACTTCGGGAGATAAAAAGGGATGAAGCAGGACTAATAGGACGCAACTATTACAGGGAAAGAGACTTTAAAACCGCTTTCATCTTAGTGTAATGATGTGAGAAAATCTCACCCTGGAAGGTCGGTTTTCCCAGATTGTCTTATCTGCTTTATCTTTATTGAAACTATTTATTAGATTGACAATTTGGCTTCCATAAGCAATGACATACTCTTCACTATGATCGTAGCAAGGGCAAACTAATTAATGAAATTCTGATTTTCAGTTTCATTTCATCTAACCGACTATCAGCCCCCTCTTATAAAATTGAATACTTCATTTTTGGGGCAAAAAAAAAAAAAAAAAAAAAAAAAGTTTTTTTTTTTGCATCTATTTGAACACCAACTCCCTGACACTGTAAATGGGTATAGTCTGTGATCAGATCCCTCTTGCCCTCCTTGGTAAACGCAGCAATGTGACCTGAGGAGCACTACTCACTGTCTGCCATTTTCCGGCTTCTCCTGCTGAGCTGCGTAGGCGTGACTCAACCGAATTTCCCCCTGCTAGGCAGAGAACAGCCATGAGGCCCCGCAGCTATACCCCTGCTGGAATATCAGAGCATCTGTCCCCCCTGCGGCTTGCCTTTTAAACAGCGCAAGGCCGTCTTCTCCCAGCACTAGCATTTTTCAAAGGCAGAGCCAACACTTGGGGAATATATTATCATCGCATCTCGAGCCCATCTGGAGGAGCAACACCTGGGAAGGCGTTTTTCACCAATTCTCCAGCTCACACCGGGAGGGAAACTCTTGCCCTGCAACACTAATGACGAGACCCTCAGTCATCGTTAAGTGCTAATCATTAAAATTATTTTTCATGTGCCTCCTTTTTACTGACTCCAGGAGGTGAAGAGTAAAGGTGACACCTGATATGAAAATAGATTTCTTTTTTTTTTCCATCTCAGTTCTGATATCTGATATTAAAGTGTAAAAGGAACTATGAGCCATTTCCTTGTGGCCAATGCATTAATCAAAGGCATATTAATGAGTAACATGCTGGGTTATAATATGTAAAGACCAAGCAAATTTTAATTTAGAATAGATAACAATCACTCACAATAAAAGCTGTAAAGGTCCAATATTTCCTTAAAATTAAATCCCCCTTTCTTTCCTCCTGAAGGGTGTTTTGGCAGGATTTGCTGATTACATGGTTCATATCGCTTTGACAAAAGAGGAAATTGGTTTCTTCATTATTCTATTCCACTGGGACACAACAGGTCTCCAGTGGACAAAGATGGTCTTGACCTGACCTTCGTAGATATTCAGATGTTGTGCATTCCTAATAAGGGACATGAAACAAAGAGGAAGACAGACAGAAATCACCTCAGCACATCCTTTGTTGTCTTTCTGGAGAGAGAATAAATTAGCTTCCTCATCAAATACAGATTTTTTTTTTTTCTGAGGTGTGTATGTTAATTACAGAATAATGTGGCCTGCACTTGAACACAGAAACTTAAATTAGTTCATATAATAAACCGGTACACAAGAACACTGATTGTGTATTGATTACAGCAACTGGAATAGAAATATGTTGCCTTATAATGCACATTGATTTTTGCATGCTGCTCTATGTGCAGGTATGCTGAAAGATCAGACATGTTGGTATACTAACTCAGTTGGCAGGATATCAAATTTAGCAAGTGTTCACTCATGAAGACCACTTTTGCTTCTTCACCTTTATTCATTCATATACATTTAGTATATTGTTGTCTCATGGTTTCTGTTATTCACTTCCAACCAATGAGGCTTTGCTGTTGTCAAATAAAAAAAATAAATAAGAAAAAGCTCTTTCTCTGCTGTTTTCTAGGTGTCAGCTCTGGGCTGCAGTTACTTGAGACACCTGTTCATCACCAGTCAAAGTGGAAGAGAGCTCCAGGTGCTGTTCAGTATGTTTGTCAGGAAGCCAGTCTCCAGGGCTCTCCAGCCCTTCATGAGAAGATCAACACAAGGAGGAGTTTCTTCGGTCACCACGGGGTCGTCTCTGTATTCTCAAGGTCCTGTTATCCCACAACCCAAC
>CALSCE010009465.1:4774119-4805347 GCA_943593645.1 Bovichtus variegatus | reverse complement strand
CTCTCCGGGGCTTGTACGAGATGCGTGATCACTCTACTCTGACAAAACAAAACCATCTACCTCACAGTGAAGAGTGTACAGCCCGGGATCTAACAATTCAAGTCCTCATCAACAGCACACTATTGATCAGAGCCAGTCATCAGACTGACATCCCACTCAGCTGGATAATGGAAAAAAAATCACAGTGTAATATTGTGTGTGATTCTCTTGGCTTAGGGTTCAAACAACAAAACTGTCTTCGAAGACAAATCCATTTTTCTTTAACCATGTAAAAGTGTCTGGTAAAAGCCAACAGCAGGCAAGGACACTGTGCCACACTGCACATGGTGATAGGCTTTTGTGGTGGCCATATTGATTGTATACCCACTAACACGAAATGGCATAACTGGAAAAACAAGACGCATCATCCAGTACAACAAAGAGCTCTACCGCCTCACAGTGGCACATTTGGGCAACAGTCCTAAATGTTTTGTACGGGAGAAAGAACATCCAGTAGTAAAACTGTGTGTTCATCCTTCTGAGAAAATGTCAACAAAATGGAACCAAGGGAAACAGTTGAAAGACAAACATGAGCAATAAGGGTTGGTTGTTTGTATTGCTGTATAGTCTATAGCGCCGATCAATAACATTTTCTTAGCCACACAGCAATTTGGCCAACAGGTAGGACAAGAACGGTTGTTACCCAAGTCATAAGTAACATTAATAGCACAAATCACCCCACGGCGAACAACACACATTTAGTTCACCGACTACGTCATCTGTTAATGTTAAGTAGTATCATTCATATCATCAGTATACTTAGCTAAGTATTTTTGTTTGTAAGCACTGCGTTTACATCCAAAATTCACTCCAGCAATCGCATCGCATGTTATGGACCAAAGCAAACAAACACCAATCGAAACTTTTTTCCCTCATCCAGTTGGACCAGGAGGGATTTAACCCTTTGCAGAGCCAATGGAAACTATGTTTTATTTAAAACGTGTATGCAATTATCAAAAAAGTGGTGGGGACAATTTTAGGTCATCGGTAAAGTGGAGACATGTCCCCACCGTCCCCATCATAAATTATGCCCATGAGAATGGACATTGGCCCGTTTCCCCATGCCCTTTGACAAGTTTAAAAGAATAGCGATTGTTTTAGTCGTTATGGTGACAGTACATCAGTGGGGCCATAAAGTGTGGTCGCAGCTCGCCTGGAAGAGAGTGAACACAGTTCCAGAGACTGATGTCTGGCTAGTTAGCCGTCCTTCTCCCGAGTGGCGGAGTAACCGTTAAACCCAGCGATGCCGCAGAGCATCAACCCACTGTTCAGCTCATTTTCTGTAACCAGGGTAGCATTAAATCATGGCATTTTTTTAAAGATAGCCAACTAGCCAGCTGTCCGCCAATTAGCTAGCTTGCTTGTTACAGAAAATGAACCAACTCACTCATCTGGCATTAGCAATGTACTTTCCTACGCTATGACAAGCAGTTGTGGATAAAGCATAAATCAATTTTACTCTTTTGACTGGCTCTCTATGCTTTGTAACATTACTACTCCAGAGCTCGTTTTAGTTGCAACTGCAAAACCTCAACTCAGAGCCGTAAGTTGGTTTAATTTATAAGGACGTTAGCACACCAACGGCACACTCTGACCCTACTGCTACTTTGATTTCAATAGAGATGTCTGTTCTACTCCTCTTCAATTTCTATGGGGAGTTGTGAGTGTAGATACTCAGAACATGGGATTCAAAAAAGCCGCCCCCCTCTGACTGAAGCAGCCCACAAAGAAACTGACATAGTTGTCTTATTTCATAGTTCATGGGTTGTAAACACTCCAGATAGCCAAAAGTTTGTGCACAGGCACTGAATAAGTGAGTTTTCCATCCCCTCTAAGATTTCAAACAAAATTTGCTGAATAGTTAGACTAAAGAGTGCTCTTACAACCTCGATATTAAAAGGTTTATGGTGAGTCTTTGAATCAGACAAGCTGCGTGAGAGGGAAGTTGATACATTTATTCAAAACATAAAGCCCGAATATATCCACACTTGACAATTTCAGAGAAATATGTAAGAGCCAACTAGGACTCTCGCAAAGACATGAAACTTGTGAACTGCGTAAGCAAGGCAAATTGCTTTTGATGCAATTTTCTCTTTTTTATTGGAGAGATTCATCCTAGTCTTGAATTCAAGGGTGCAGATCAGCGGAGACAATATTACATTTCTTCTCAGATCGCTCTTCCTTCCATTAGATGGGATTTTAAAATCTCTTAAGCAGGAGAAATTCTATAGGAACGATTCCTCAAGAGTTATTGATTAAAAAAGCCTGATATCTCCCGGACAGTGCAGAATCAATATCACTAAGCTATCTAATATCTATCCGTATAATCCCGCCAGTTAGCCAATCCTTCCAGTTTAGAGGTCAAGGAGTTGGCCTATTCTCCAAACAATTTAGCTGCTAAGCCAGAGACAAACCAATTTTTGTGGAGGTTACGGAGGTTATAATTAGGGAAATACATTACACAGGAAAACCGGCATGATCCCTCAATGAGTTATCGATTAAAGCATATTGAATGGAAGTCTGTGGTAGCTAAGGAACCATCTCTAGCTCTCTGATCATCAGAGGACAGGCGGACAGCCTACCTGCACATCCCCATCGCGGGTCTTCACAGACTGCAGGGATGTAGGTGGGTGGGGCGGGGATTATCCCGGCAGTGCAGAGCTGGGTTCCTGCAGCACCGAGCAGGACTCAGGGGCACCAGGAGGACTCGTGGATAATGAGCAGCCTGTGTGATGTGTGCTGCAGGGGCTACTGGAGGCTGAGCCAGGAAACTGTAATGAAACTCAGGCCTGTCTAAAGCCACACAGATATTCAGAGATATGAATCCTCCTTCATTGACCAGTGTGCCTACTTTTTTTTCCACTTATCACAGCTGTTTGGGAAGATTTCACACATTTCTGCACATAATCCTGCATCTTATTTTCGTCATGGAAATCAGGGACTGCTTTAGCCACAGTAGTATTTTAACATATCCAAATGCCCGATGTTCATACAGTAAAGACGACTTGTAGAGATGCATGTAGAATTTTTAGGACGTCAATAGATTAAATAGTGTCTTGGATTTAAGAAAATGTATTTAGACAAAGACTGTTTTTAGCCAAATTACTCATTAACATATCTAGTAAATTTTCCATGAAGACCCATAAATTCAAAATGCACTAGTTTGTATGCAGTAGCAGTTACTAGATGACTTGAGGACGAGACACCCTGACCTTTACTTCCACAACAACATGTAATGCACTTGTCACCGCTGCTCTACAATTCATGGACCGCCCACGGAATGTGCTCCTCAGAATAATATCCTCAGATTTGTGTAATTAAAAAAGGCACACGCACAGCCACACACCAACACATTGTAGTTTCACCTCATTGTCACTTAACCGCCGGACAACTTATTCCACACTTTACAGCTCCATCTCATTAATTGAACACAACACATTTCTGCTAAAACGGTATGGTAATGTGCAAGTTATCAAAAGGAGCAGGTTCTACTTGAGTCACTGCTGTCAGTGAGGGCTGAAAACATAATGACTGCTGCCTGCTGCTGCTTAAACCTCTATAAACACAGCATAATACACACGGCTGCTACTGTGTGGGTGTAACAGTAATGCATGGGGATAAAAAAAAAATGATGATGGAGACTCGAAATGGCACATTACCAGAGTGTGATATTTGGGGTTGCATGGACCGCTGCACCTATTGGCCTTTTGCCTATTTAAGTTGCACAGTCAATCTGTTGTGTGCACTCATGCTAAGGAGAGAGATTCAGTGAAATCCCTGCTCGGGCCTTATATCTTCCCAGCCAAGAGGGATGCATTTTCTTCTTTACGAAGCAAATTTCTCATTACTTTTTATTTTTAGGACAATCATTTGAATATCTATATGGACTTAATTTCATGCTTGACCTGCATTTCACCATGGATATAAGCAGAAATGCCAAAGACAGAATGATCTGCTTTGAATAATCAGAATTATAGGATAGCCTGTAGGATTTTGTGGCATCTAGTTGAGTTTTTTTGGCCTTCAGGTCACGTAAAAACACCAGTGATTGGTTTTTCTGTTCTGGGCTACAGTAGAAACATGGTGAACCCTGTGGAAGAGGACCCGCTCTCTAAGTAGATATAAAAAGGGTTAATTCTAAGCTAACGAAAACACAATTCTTAGTTTTAGGCGATTACACACTAATGAACACTTCTGAATATTATATCCCATTTCTGCTAATAGATCTCCCTTAATCCTACACAATGGTCCTTTGAAATAAACCGTTTTGTTTAAAAAACAATCAAATGTTTACAGTGCCTTCATTAAGTTTAAGCTCTTTGACTTTTTGTTCCACTCTGTGGTGTGAGCCTAGAGTGAAAACACATTTGCACATAAGGCCAAAGTAGACTATTTCTAATGTCAAAAGGGCTTTAACTAACTACGGTGGCCCTTAAATGCTAAACGCAACATTTAAGAAAACATTTCACAAGACAGGAATAAGTAGGTACTCACCATCTATGTCATTCCTAAAAATTATAACCTTTCCATGAAATCAAACCCTGTTTTTGATTGTATTTATGGTCGTCATTTGTTTCTGCAATAGCAATTCAATGTATTTACATTCAGTAATTACCTCTCTATACAGTAGTTTTCACTGTTAGTGGCAGAGTCTGTTATTCCCCTGCTGGATTCAAATTACTTTCACATGCACCAGCTAGTCACAGGAAAACAATGTCTGGATGTAATCCAGCGTAATTTTATCAGATTGATACCCGCCTCACTGTTTATTGTTCATTCTCTTTCCATCATGTCAGAGCTGCATCAAGGTAACAATAATGCACCTACTGCTAGCCACAGGAAATGATATGTATTCACCAACGTTGTCAGCAGCGTTGCACCAAACTGCCGTCATATACATCTGTGCTATGCATCTTTAAAAAAGGAACTACAGTTAATTATAACATGAAATATTATGTTGAGTCTAATAAGCACTTGGTGGAGGGGTGCGTAGGAAGATGAAATCATACCAAAGGAAGTAATGAATTCCCACTGATGCCAACACTAAGATCATTACACCAGCATTGTAATCTGAAATTGCTGGGTTGATTTGTAAAAGTCGATTATAAGTGTGAAGTCCGACATAATAAAGACTGCCATGTTTTAAACATCATTGATCTATTCATTTTTATTTTTTTTTTTATTTCTCACATGAGCTGTGTTACATTCCAACTCTAGTTTGCATGCAAATGGAAGGCATCAGAGTGAGTTAAGCTGCAGTACAGCAATAAACGTTATAATTGAATTAGGTGAATAACTGTTTGCAATGTCAGTTCAATATCTGCGGCGAGTTAATGTTGTGATCCAAGCAGCAGCAAGCACTAACAGCCTGCGTTACCGGAGAGAGTCCAGAAGTGCCTACATGATCTGCATCTTCTGATATTGCCAGAAATCCTTTACCTCAGAGGATGAATACTAAAATATTCATCAAAAGGAATTCTTAGTTTAAGATAAATCTTATCAGGTTCCCTCTACAAATAAAAGTGATCCTGATCATATATCATTTAGCAAAATATCAGATCTGGTTAAAATATGCACAATTTTGTCTCATTTTTAATGTCAATTTGTGTGTGTTTGAAGTTTGTCAGTGGACAGGAGTGATGTAGTGCAGTGAAATCAGAAATAATTAGAAGGGCCAATCCGCTCAAAAATGTAATGGTTCTTCCTTGGCCCATGCTACACCCTTCCACTAAGATTCATGAAAACCAGGCCAGTAGTTTTTCCGTAATCCTGCTGACAAACAAAGCAAACTGAAAACATAACCTCCTTGGCGGGGGTAAGAAAATCCAACCTCCAGTCAGGCTCTTTTGTCACCTCTGAGTCACTGGAGCACGAGAGCGGCTGAGATGACCAGCGGCAGCAGGAGGCCAGAAAACAGTCGTCTGCTTCCTGAAGTGAGGGTCGCCCCATACTGGTCCAGGAACTGCAGGGCCACGCCATTGGTCCAGCCAAAACCCAGCTACAGAAACAGCAACATAGCATAGCATAAGGCATGTTTTCATTTTTATTTAGCAAAGCAGGAAAATACAGTGATAAAAAAACCCAGCCAGAATACTTTGTGCTGATGGAAATGGTAAGAAAAAAACAAAGTGAAAAGAGTAGACAATAACATCCCCCCCCCCCCCCCCCCCAAACAGGGTAGAAAATGACAAAAAAAAAAAAGATGGATAATGACAAAGAAGTGAGGAGAAGTGAGAGTTTAGGCATGCATGAGCATGCAAATGTGTTCAAGTTATGCAGTGAGGTAGAAAGAATTACTAGTGCTCTGCATGAAAATACAAAGACTACAGGCAAATTAGTTCTATACTATCAACACATGAAAGGAAATACCTGGACTTCATATTCGCCTCCACCGCCTGGTTTGCCATCGCCGTTCACGTCATACTGTCAGGAGAAAGAAAATGACACATTCTGAGCCAGCTGTGTTATCACTTTGCATCAGGAGCTCTGACATGCTGTGACATTAAAAGAGAAACGTGCAACATTTTATGTAGATGTCCAATCAGTGTTGATGGCAAGTGTTGTGTTCTATAATAGAGAAAGTTGGGAGTTTTCAGCTGCAAAATTAGTTGTCTTATACTGCATCCAGCAGTGTCATTTGACGTTGCAGTGACGTAGTTGGAGGCAAGGAAGAACTACAAACTGTTCAGCCCGGATTTCAAGTCTACCATCTCTGGGTAGCCAGGGGCCGTGCTCTAGATGCAGCTCAGAAACAGAACTTCCTTGTTCTCTTTCACTTGTATTGCAAACTAGTTCATTTTCAAGAGGGTGTGAGTGTGTGTTACTATGCGTTAAAGTTTTACACCTCATTTGGACAGAGCGTGCTGGAGACCTTCTTCAGGATCTCAAAGATAAACTGCAAAAAACAACCAAGACAGGCAGGGCCGAGAGGGCAGATGACCATTGAGTGAGTATTTGTGTCACCTTACGCCATTGTAAGCGGAGTGACTTTCAGTTGTTGCCGTCTTGGTTCACTCTTGTTCGAACTACGGAGCCTTCGTGTTTTTAAATCTGCTACACTCAGTTTCGGCTGGGTGTCAGTAGCTCACACGCAGTGCATCCTGGTACATGTAGGCACGAGAACTCTGCTATATTGACAGAGAAAGCGCACACTGAGGAATGTATTGCTTCAATTGACTACATTTACCAACAACACTGGTTGGACTGCCAGATAAAAGTTGGTGAATTTTGCCTTTAAAAACTACCTTTTCAAACATGGCTTCATACTTCATGTATGCCAACCAGTTGGTCTTGATCCAACGCTGGGCCAAATCAAAGGCTAGTTGTTTAGCATCCTCTGAAGGCAGTTTGGATAAACCTGGAAATACAAGAAGTTTTCAATCATTAGACAAGAAGCTGTTCAAAGCAAAAATATTAAGTGGCATGCTTTTGACTAATTCTTATACAAGTAAGTAAGTATATGCGTGAAGTCAAGGCCCTTTTAGGTGATTGCTGGTAATACATTGTTCCACAGATTTAGAAAAACTCAGTATGACAGTCAGCCTGATAAATGACAAAGAAAGCATTTTGGTGACGCTCGACATAAGCGTAACGTTTTTTGGCCAAAAAAATAAACTAAGAAACGCAGCAATGTGCCAACACTTGGCAGCGAAGAAGAAAGCTTGTGAGCAAAGGTGGATGATGACAATGCCGGTTTAAAACAAAACTTAAAATTGCTTTTTGTTTTTTTTTTTTACTTAAATGTTCACGGAGAGGGAGAAATACATTAAACATGTTTGTGAGACCTCAAGGATACAATCAAATCGGTTTGGTGAGTAACCCTCAACATAAACAAAGCTTTTGATTGTTTTCAAGGAAACTCCACAGGGCACCTTTAGGGATGTGGATGTAAACAGCCTCAAATTAAACCTGAATGTCAGTAGTATTCATTTTAAAAGTTAGACGGTAATTTAATTAATTTTTTTTTTTTATTATTAGTACGGGTTTAAAGAAATTCTCATGGGAGCAATAGATCAATTAATAATGACCTACCATTGATGAGCATGTGTTGCAAAGGAGGCCATGCGTTCGGATAGTCCCACTGCTGCCCAGATTCTCTCAGGGACGTCGGAACTCCATTGGGGAACTGGAGAGCGCCACTCGCCTATACACACGTCATGAAAACCAGCAACCATAAAGAGCATGCATGGAGTAAACCAGTGCAGTGTGTGTGCGCCATCTGCTGGAGCAAATGAGCACAGTTCATAAAAGCACACGTAACATTCCTACTAGGTGGGCTTCTGAAGAGGGAGGCTGAAAATGGTGGTGGAGAAATAAAACGAGAAACAATCTCTCCTCCCTCATCACACTGTCAAGAGACAATTCAGTCCCAGCTGATATCACATTTAGTCATTTTTATAGTCGAGGTGTCGTGGTCAGAAAGTGAGTCGTTGGTGCTATTGAAGGGTAAGGACCACACCAGCATCTAACCAGAGCGACGTGATGTTTGCAGCTACGTACACGTTTAATGTCCTGCTGTCGAGCAGCTAATAAAGACCAACAGAAGGAGACGAGTTATACAAGGCAGCCGTCTTATCAGGATAAATACGAGTTAAAGAGGTCTTTCATACAAATGCCATGAATACATACTTAGAAGAATAGAAAATACATTAGTCTACTTCCTGTGTGCCAAATGCAAAAAATGTGTCTTTGGTTTGCATGTGCAAAATCTGCAATTAGAAAGGGGTACATTAAAAACACATCACATCCAAACAGGACACATTAAAATAAATTTACATAAAAACACAATAGAAGCTACATTAGAAAGGAGCACCAGGTACTCGATGGTGAGGGCTAAATCAAGGTTATAATAAATAATAAAATAAAAATATAAAATGCTGTGTGCTTAGGTAGCAAGCTGGCAGCAAAAGGAAATGTAGCAGTTTTAACTGAATATATTTTATGGCAATAGGGACTTAATGGTCACTTTACTAGGTACACAACCAATCTGCCATAAATTCTACATTAAGCATGCCTATAATGTTCAGTTTTTTTCACATTCCTAGATGTTTTAATTCAAGTATCTGTTTTAACATACTACTACAAACTCCTGGCCTCCGGACGTCGACATACGACCCGGCCCCTAAGAGCCAGAAGGCCACATCTAGTTTTGTTCCTACCGCCATCCGTCTACTGAACTCAACTTTCCCAATGCACACCTGTTCCCTTCAGGGACACCATTTTACTATAGAAATTCAAGTTCTTTTAAATGTATTTATTTTATTTGAGGGAATTTGTCCTGGACAGTCCTTGAATTTGATGTTTAAGAAGGTGTGGGAACCCTGTGATGGTGTTTGACAGGATTGTATTATATTCAGAGGGGTTTTACTTTCCAATATTCTGCCGCCCTCATGTATGTACAAAGGATACAAAGGATGTGAAGCACCTTTCAACATAATGAAGTCTATTACAACACCACCTTTAACTATGATGTCAAAAATACACTTGAACTAACACGTTTGTGACAATGTCAACAGTTGTACTGAATTGCAATAGATTGTACAGGTGCACATAATCAAGTGGTAACAGAATGTATTTTCTCACTTACCGCTAATGGTATCTAGCCACAGTTTCGGCTTTATTTGTCCAGCTTTTGGATGATACTCCAATACAATGTAGGTGAAAGACAATTGGTCATTTGGCTCTTTCATTGTAACTACTTTATAACAAAAAAATACTCCCACTATCACTGTTAACAGTGTGCACTGTAGATTATAGGGGAATTGTTCCAGTAAAGTCAAGTTGCAGTTTTAAAAAAATAAATAAAAATCTTCAAAGCTTGGATTATCTCCATCAAAATTCTACACCTCCACTGTATTGAGGTGGAGGCATAGACTGTACTGTACATAAGTGGACGTAGTCACCATGACGTCCTTCATTGGTTGGTGGACTACCATTTTAAGGCGTCGAGTTTGGCATTTTGGATGTCGCCATATTGATTTTTTGGACAACCGAACAAGACATTTTATTAAAAAAAAATGTAAATGTTACAATTAACTTTCATGAACTGAAAACACACTGTGAAAGGGTTAAAGTTGTATAACGAAAACACGGGCAACACTTTGGTAGGGACGTGTCAATCACAAGGTAGCCACACCCTTAAGCATACCCTGCTTTATTGTCCATTTTATTCTAAAATGGGACCATAATTTACAAATGAACATCCTGCTGTATTGATTAAGACTTGTAACTCTACTATAACTATATAGTAATAGTAACTAGACTAAATATGTCTGGAAAATGCTTACCGAGATGATTAATCAAGAGATGGATCATTTTCTTATAGACTTCTACACAATCTGACTTTTTGCAACCCTGCTGGCAATTAGACAGAATCCCTTCTCAGAGTCTGAGGTTGCCGCTTGGGTGAAGACAAATCTCTCAAAACCTGCTCAAATTAAACTAAACATGCACTCGTGCATATCTAGATACCATAAGTGGCAAGTGGGGAAAATATGCATCTTTTGTCATTTGGATGAAAAGACCCTTTGAATAAACAAAATTATCGATTCTCCATCATTTGCGAATAGTGACCACAATGAAGCCTAGAATGTCCACCAACCTTCAGATACTGTACTGCCTTCTCTCCCATCTCAGGCCGAGAATAGCACTGTGCCCAAACAGGTGCCAGGTTAGAGGGGTAAAACGCAAAGCGTTTGGAGTGCGTCACCAGGTTGTAGTCAAACCAGGCTCCCCTTTCAGCATCCCAAAGCACAGACTCGATCGCCTCCAGTCTGCGGGCTGCAGCCTGGTCATACATTGCAGCTGAGTCACCATCGTCTGTCAGGAAACAGTACATCACTGTTACGTAACAGCAGTTTGGAGCTAAAAGCATTGTGCAGACCGAAAAAAAGTTAGTACTAAGGTCAAAAGCTGCTCAAGCACTCACTCAGTATCCTGTGAAATGAAGCAAGAGTCTTCTCATTGAAGCACAGCAGAGCGTTGAGGTCAGTGGGCAGGATCTGACTGGTGCTGGTCTCCCCCAGGGTGCCGTTGTTGTGGCCGTCACCGTCTATATACCAGCGGGATGTGAAGTCCCAACCAGACTCTGCACCTGCTTTCAGTTCCATCCACAGCTGCTCCTTACGGTCTGACGGCAAGAAATAAACAGTCAGCATCCAAAATGTGGTTCCCATTCATGTATGTCATGTTTGTGAACTGGACGTGGGAAAAGTCAAATATGCAGCCTCTGAATAACACGTTTGTTTCAGTTTTGTGACATTTTTCAAAAAGCTTTAGGAGACAAAATTAAATGCATCTTCCAAGGAGGAGGAAATAGCTAAATGACCATGACTATTTATTAAATATATTTTTACATTTAAAAAAAAAAAAAAAAAAAAAAAAAAAAAAAAAAAAAAACCTTCAAGAATCTAAGCAAACATTTTGATGGCAGAACAAAAATCAACATTTCAGAAAAACAACAGAGTATAATTCCTTCAAACAGCTTTTCTTAAAATGATGGGTCAAATTGTTCAGCAGCGATGTGAAAGAATGAATGTATATTTGTTAAAACATGGCACTGAGGAATTTTCAGAGTAAATTTGTATTGCACAGATTATCCTCAAGTCACTTTCCTGTTTGGAAGCAATTATAAACTACAGTACATTCATTCCAGGAAAGAGCACCCCGAAGAGTTATCCTTGCTTTTTCTCTCTCGTGGAACAAAATGACCATAAAAAGGGGAATTCATTCAGCCATCAAGAACATGAACCATAATAAAAAAAATAAATAAATAAAAAATAAAAAAAGACATTACCTTCAGTAAGTCCTTCAGCTAATTCCAGATCATCTGTGTAGGATTCAGGCCTAGAAAGAACATGCATGGTAAAGTGTAGGTGAAGGCACACCTTACAATACCCACATACTCTCTCTTACATTTGTTTTTAATATTCACTACATTTATTTCAGACATACCTGGGCAGGCCCACCTGCACATGATACCGGTTCAGTACGTGCTCTGCCCCGTCCACTTTCACAGCCACAGAGCGGTTCTGCATCCAAAAGCGGTACTCCTGCTCCAGAGCTGGCAAAGCTGCTCTAAACCACGCACGTTTGTACAGACAGCAGGGACAAAAAGTTTCATTCAAGACTCCTTTTCAGTCCTCAATAGCATTACACACAGAAGTTGGGGTGTCCTACTCTAAGCACGTCAGGAGAAACAAAACACCGCAGGCACACAGACAGGAGCACTGAGGTTTTGATGTTTAGTACGCCTTTTTTTTTTTTTTTTTTCCTATTCTGGAGGAGACGCAAGGCAGCTGAAGAATTAGAATGTGTCAGGCAGGACATCAGCTCAGGCCTAAATATCACCTGAGGAACTCTTTATCCTTGGTTGCTTGATAGTAGCTCTCCACCATTAGAGTGAGGAATGGAGGCTGACTGCGCCTTTCATAGTAAATCCGCCCACCATTTGGAATGAAGCCATATCTGTAGAAGAGAGAAAATCTTTTATTCCACAAATCTTTGGGGGAAAAAACAAAAAAAAAAAAAAACCCTGGAGAGCTCCATATCCAAAGTGTACAACTTAGGTTGCTAAATTATTCAAACTGAGCCTGCTGAACTACCTGCAGTGAGCTGGACTTTTAAGTGCTATGAAAGATGAAAGGTGCTTAAAGGCTTACCTGTTGACAAGGTAGAGGAAGTTTTGAATCATCCCGTGGGCCGTGTCTGTCATCTCCGACAGCAGGAGCCCGTTGATGACCCAGTAGGAGTCCCTGTTGGGCACAGAGCGGCGCACGTCACTGTCTGCACATGGCACCCAGGTGGGCTTTCAGCAGACACCCCTGACTGGGTCTGGCTGCGATCTGTCCTCGCTCTGACCTGGTGAGACTTTACTCTCTGACAGACAGCTGAGACGGGCTTCATCATTCACTCACCAATAGTAGAGCTCTCTGAAGCGGCCCCCCGGCACAACAACGGGGTGTGGGGTGTATATCTGCGAGTAGAGCTCTGGGTGATCTTTAACACCGGCGCGGATCTGGAGGAGAAATATATATATTTTTTTCAAATATTGTCATTATTGAATAATCTAAATAATTAGAAAATCAGCAGAAAATAGTGAATGTTTTTAAAGCCAATTTCAACATTAGACACTCAAATAAGTCACATTAGAGAATCTAAAACCTGTAAAATTGTTGTATTCTTCTTAAAAAATGACCGATTATTCAATTATCAAATAGTTAGGGTAAGGCTAAGTTCGGCTGACCAACATATAGTTTGAGCTCTGCTCATCATCATCACCTTTCTACCGAGAGACTTCCACAGATTATGTATCTTTTCAGCCCAGTTACGTAGTTTTTGGTCAGCTATTCCTCCCAGGAATTTTGGCCTGCATATTAAAAAAAAAAAAATCAATTCATGTCAACAAAGCACACCAAGATAAAATCTACATTTATATATCAGATCATGAATCCTCTGGTTCTCACTTGTCATGCCAGTCTGTCGGTGTCCATGACTCAAACTCAGTCCCTGGTTTCTCAAAGTATGTAGTGAGGAACTCCTGCAGTTTGGCAGGCGAGACAGTCATGTTTGGAGATTCATTTGAAAGGTTGCGAAAAGCAGATAATATAATATCTGCAGGAAAAGACACAGGGCGCAACAAATAGCAGCCATGTAATGAACAAACGCCATGAAAAAGATATTTTACCGACTTGACTTACCAGGAGTTTCCCTTAGCTTCATGTCAACAAAGTATTTGTCATCATCAAACAGTTTGGCTTTCTGTACCTGATGCAAGATGGGCCCAGTGCAGTATATTTCACTGAAATTAATTTATAAAGTGGTGAGTTATTAAACAGGACATGGGCAATATATCAACATCTTGTTACAGAGTCCTGCAGGGAAGCAGTAAAACTATATCACTCACTACAAGTAAGCAGGTGAGGGCAAAGGTCTGCTGACAACTTGATATATGCCAAAGGGATAATACAACGTAAATATGAAACGTGTTCGCTGGCTGCAGTAGATGGATTCAACATTTACAAAAAAAAAAAAAAAAAAAAAAAAACAGAATCAGCAGGAGGCCACAAACTGTTATGTCAAGCAAGAGCAAAACAGCTCAACACTGCCAAGATAAGTCTTAATTTCTTTTTTCTTGGGAATTCAAAACACAATGTAGATCAGATAATTAAAAAAAAATGAAATTTGTCATGACAAAATTGAGCCATTTCAATATTATATATTGCAAACAATACAGGAGTTAACTGAAAAGATACATTTTTGGTTGGAAATTCAAAATGAGAAAAAGGAAAAGATTTAGGGCTGCTGTCGAGAGACATATTTTAGATTAGCTAATCAGTTTTACAGCCATAAATTAACCAGAGCTTTCTTTTAGAATCAACAGGATCAGGAAGCAGTCGCAATAGTCTCTGAAACACTCAGTCATCTTACCTGTCACATGGTGGTGGAAAAGCACTATTCACGCAGGCAAAAAGAGCCACCGATGAGAAGCAAAATACCACAAACTTATACATCTTGAGATATAAACTGATGGGACACCAAGGTACAAGTAAGCCTGCGGTCTGAGAACTTCCTCCAGGGCAAAGTTCAACAGAGCAGCAACATACTGACACCTGCCTTGTAAGGGCGACGGGACACTGCAGTGGTTGCCAAGGAAAACAAAAAACACAATAAATTTCAGTGAGCTTTATTTTCAACATAACTTTCAATCTTATTCAATAATATTCATGACATCCTTTTAAACTCAAGTCCATTGTAAAATTAGCTTCACTGAAAAAAATCTGCCAATTAAATAACGACCAAATTTCCATCAAATAAAAAAAAATAAAATAAAAAATTAACGCAGGCTTTAAATTATTCACTTAAATTTGGAGACTTTTTTTTTTTTCTTTTTTAAATAAGGTTTACTCCACTTGAACGTTCCATTTGAAAAAATAATGAAAAAATCCAAATTTAAGGGCAACTTTTTCCAAACCTTTTTAAACCCATTACCGCAACTTCGGATCTTAAGATCATATCATCCGTTTTTTTAACGCCCAAAGGCTCCTCCCCCATTTTATTTCACTGATGCATCAGTTTTGAAAGAAATCCCCAACAGACTCCCTCACAGATAAGTGATAGGACGGCCAAATTGTACACAAAAGATGTGTTTTCGTTAATGTGTTGGAACCAGGAGGATTAACATGTGCATCAGGGCAGCAAGAGCACTAATTTAAACCACCCCACAAATTTAAAAAAAGACCTTAAAGATTGAGACAATTTAGTTACACAAACTATCCAATTTAGTCACCCGATCTGGGGCAAGATGCTCTCGTCTCAGTCTTTAAGGTTCTCAAAATGGCAGCCACTGGCAGTAAAGCAGCATTCCGTCAAAGGTAGCAATACACTAAATCTTGATGGATCGTAAATTTTAGCCATGAAGGCATTTGCTGTGGCGATTACTGCCAGTGGGCTGACAAGAGACAGGCAACTGCCAAGTGCCTGCACAATTAGATCCCTGTTCACTCAACCAATGCTTAATTTAAATATTTTTTTTTAACAACTACAGCCCTCCCACCCAACCCATAAACCAAAACAGCCAAATTAGATGTGCATGTATTTTGGGGACAACAGCTGAGAGAACAGGGATCAGTCCTAACCAATGAGGAATTAAATGGCCATTTTGAACTGATCAACATTGTCACCGTTATATTTTAAAAAGAGCTTAAATTAAATGTGCAATACTACTTCTCATTGATTAGAACAGTTGAAAGCATCTCACCATAACAAAAGGGGAACCTAGTTTTCAAAAAGGTTTCACCCGAACACACAGGTGGCCAGAGGACCTTAATGCAAAGTTAGGTTATGTTGCATAAAAATGCAAAACGCAACTGTAACCCAAACCCCAAATATCAAAGCAATAAAAGGGCAGAAAAACAAGCCATAAACTCAGCAGTCTGAGGTGCCCACATTATGTTTTTTTTTTTTTTTAAACAAGCAGTCCGACTAATAGTAATATGTAATCCTTCATGCCCATTCCCCCTTCGTGCCAATTTTTTAGTTTTTTGGTGTTCCGCATCACACTTCTCCCATTTGGGCATCATGGGCGTACAAAAAGCAGCGCAGTCCGTGTTATTGCCTGAACCCATCTCTCTGTGCTCCAAGTGCAGCCCAACCTGCTCAGGTTGTGTTTAATGAGGCATCATTTGTTAACGGGCTTTTAGTAAAGCCAGCTAACTTGCAATGCACAGAGAATGAATTCCAAGCTTCATTTTAGGTCAGATGGTTCATTTTGATGCATTTGGCCAACATTCTTCAAAAAAAGGGGGAAAATAAATTTACAGCTCCCTGCTCAACATTTGTGAAGCAATGTAGCTGTGCTTAAAGAGCACATAGATCAACGTAACAGCTAATACCTCCCCCAGAAAACAAATTCTCTGCCAATTCAGCTGCACTGCAGCAAGTAGTACTACTACATGATAGAATATTATTTTCTCTTCCAATAACACTCACTAAAACTGGAGATCTTTAGAGTGCGTCTCAAGAGTCAGTTTCACAAGTTAAGGCTGGTGACAAACAAAGAATTAATTACTTAAATGCACAAGCTTAACAAAGCCATCTGTCTAGACTGTACTCTTGTTAATACTGGTAGCAGGAGAATGAGGGCAACAATTTAAATCATCTCAGTTTAAGTGCAGCTTTGAAGAATTGCACTCCATTAAATTTGGAGGGGCTAAAAGATTATCAGTGATGAACTCTGCCTCCAGAAACATTTCATGCACAAGGTCATTTAAATGTTTTAGATTCTAATAAATTCTGCAATTTCTAAAATTATAAATAAATTCACAGGCCAATATTGCAGATCAAACAAACCGGCAGTAAAGCAAACAGTCTCCAGTGCTAACAAGAGAGAAAGAAGGGGGGAGCTTTTCAGTTTGTCGGCCAGCCTTTTGAACTTGTTTAAAACAATCTTAAAATGAAGGTATATACACAAGGAGTAAGGTGCACCCAACATGTCGGCTGCACGTCTCACAGAATTAAGTATGGCCATCCATAGGAAGGTGAAACACAAGACAAAAAAGGAAGGAAGAGAAGGGAAAACAAAAAAAAAAAAAAACAAAAGCGTTCCCTACAATTAAACTCCACCGAAACAGGAATCCTCATGACTCATGGTGTTGAGAGGCTGCTTTTCATTTTTAGTGTTTGGATGCTGAAGACAGAGGAAAGGGTCTGGGTCTTTTAGAAGCACAAGCTTCTTCACAAGCAACTGGACAGTCTGGCTGTCTCTTGGGAAAAAATCCGGCATCTCTGTCCATGGAACATCCAAGTTTGTCCTCATTTATCAGCCAGACTCAAGTGCAGCTAAGCCAGCAAAAAGATAATTCAGACCGGCCTCCCTCCTAATTATCTCCATTCCTTGCAAACTGATGAACCAAAAACAGTTATGAATTCACCTATGTGGTTGGACATTAAATTAGTGTAACAATTTTTCAATCAGGTGAAAGTGAGTGTGTGGTATGAAGTGAGCAAGATGACGGATAATGAAGGGTTATTACTTTAGAACGAGTTGAACTGCTTGTTAAGGCACTTGATACAAATTGGTTAAAAATAAAACGTGGAGAATGGAGGGTGTCATATAGCGGTCTGTTGGTGCTGGCTTTGTGTCATTGGTGGATATGAATCTTCACGATGTGCATCGATATATTTTAGACTTGGTCCCATGCTTTCCTCCCGGTGCTTATGTCTTCAGGGTGTGGTGGTGCAGCACAGAGCCCTATAAAAAAGGCAAATGAGTTCTTCCGAAACGCGTCCATCAAAATACACATTCCTTATGGTGGCATCCAAAAAAGGAAGACAGACAGAAACTGTACATAAAAAAACAAAAACAAGAGAACTCCAAGACGGGGGGGATGAAAAAAGATACAAAAGGGGAATGGAGGATGGACTGATCTGTGTAGAGAGAGAGAGAGAGAGAAGAGTGAAATTAAATTAGTTACTTCCATGCAACTCAAGCCCCATTTACATTAGAAACCCATAATTGTTATTACAGAATAGGCTATTAAGTGTTGAATGATTTCAGTATGCAGGAATGAAAAAAGAAAAAAAAAGGAATTCAGTACATTATTTTGCACACTGCCATGGGTCCCTTTTATACATCACTTAGTCTAAGTCTATAATTAGTCACGTAGTCTAATTATACTAGGTACACTACACTTGTTATTTCAATCTGTTTATGCATTTAACGAACATGCATTAGATCTGGCCTGTTAGCAGATATCAAAAAAAAAAAAAAAAATGTAAGGATTAGATCGGGCCCACAACCCTATGATATTCCTAGATTTCTTTTTTGCGATAGAAAACGACAAAGAATATCCCTCCTGCAGCTGGTAGAGATTGAGTGGCTGACTCAAGGACACTTCAGGTCAGACACCTTGCGTTACACGAGGCTTTAACACAAGCTTTCAAGTTGGAAAAAACCATAGCGCAGCCCCATAACAATTTAATTAAAAAGAACATTATTTCCGATTTTCCTACATCTTCAGTCACGTTAAAAAAAAAAAAAAAAAAAAAAAAAAAAAAAAAAAGATAAGACTCTCACGGGACATTTTTTTAGCACAGCAGGAAACACTCCATCAAGGTAATAACTAATAATGGCTAAATTAACTTTAGTTGTAATGTCTCCCATTAATCAGTCCAATTATAAAATCTATTTTCCTGGCATGTGTTAAAATGGTTGCATTGACATCAGAAAGACAGAAAATTGGAAGACAGAAAAGCAGTTAAATTATCTTGAGTAAATATTTGTGTATATTGCGCATCTGTGTACTCACTGGCTCATGGCTTAATTTCTTCGCCACTCTCACTGTGGTACTCTGCCACATATAGGCTCTTGTCAATGATGCCAGGGATGGGCTTGATCTCTGTTCCAAGTTGCTCCTCGATCCCTTTCAGGTTGAAGCGATCATCGTAGGTGATGAGGTTGATTGCTAGACCCAAGTGTCCGAAGCGGCCTGGATATTAAATGATGAATATTATTATTTTATCATTATTGTTAGCTACCTGAAATATAAATATTGTGCAAGAGGCTAACTACATAACCAATATTGGCTCTTACCAGATCTACCAATGCGATGAAGGTATGTTTCTCCCAGCTTGGGAAAGTCGAAATTTATCACAACATTCACAGCTTGAATGTCAATTCCTCTTGTGAAGAGGTCTAGAGGAAACAAAGCAATAAATCAAACCTACGTTAAGACCATCATACATCTGGACCAAAATGTTAACATCTGCAGAAGAATTTTAAGACTACAAGCAGCATTTTATTTCAACCCATGAGTCACTACATGCTGAAAGTAAGACATAAACAACACAGTCCCGTTTGCAAAAAAGTATAAACCAGTGGAGCAAGTCAACAAAGCATAAAAGGTATTTGTGATCATGCATAGTCTCAACTACGCAGAGTATGAGTAACACTTCAGTTTTGCTTTCTTTTCACTCTCACAAGCCTGTCATTGTAGCAAAACCCTCCCATTACCAAAGCCCAGTCCAACAACACACCCTAAACAAAACTGTTTTGAGAGTGCACTGTGGTCAAACTGTGGCACCCCACCTGGCTGTAATCAGTGTGCTCAGGCTGGAAACTTAACAAAATGGTTCCACCAGTCCATGATCAGGTGGGTAATTCCAGTAAAAGGATTTGTGGCAGCCAGATCTCATTGTCTAAAACCTGAAATGCATTACCAGAATCTGCTAGGGCTGTAGATGACAGCTTGGTACAGGACATTCAGTTCGGTAATAGACATCCTTTCAGTAGGCACAGTGACCAAAACAGCTGTTAATGTCCAATACCACATTCCCTTAATGAATTTAAAAAAAAACATTCTGACCAAGACCCAGTCTGGCAGATATAATGTCTACATCGACTCACTATAGCTGCCGGTTGCAACGAAACAGCTTCATTGTTTTACAATTCTACTTGTACATCTTGCGGCGGTACATGCACAGGGCTCGACCACTTACCAGTGCAGACAAGATTCCGGCACAGGCCGTTTCTGAAGTCGTGGAACACACGGTTGCGATGCTCCTGGAGAGCAGAAAAGAGATGTCCAGTAAACCTCATATGTAGTGGATTCTGCAGTAAAACACTTTTCTTTCTTTTTTTGCGGTGGAAAAGCACCTAGTTATGGGTATGGAGCTATATTGTGAATGTCTGTAAAAACGTTATACTATATAAAGTACTAGCTGCAAAACTAGGATGTAATGTGAACACATTAAATGCAGTCAAGGCAACCTGTAACAGCAGACAAATAACAAGGAGGCACAGTCCAAAAGCTGTTTGTATTACATGTTGTCCAGTTACCCAGATGTCAACAGGACTGTTTTTCGTCAGGGAAAAAGCTGGCAATGGCAGCAACACTCCAGAAATAGAGCATTGGGGTGAACTGTAGCAGCACAATAAGTAGAGGTACATGCACGTCTACACGATGCACCACTTTAATGCACACCAAAAGTAATAGTAGCAGCTGTTCTGGCATGCAGCCATCACCACGTGTGTATTTTAGTCTTAAAGCTGGTAGAGCTGGCATTTCTGAGGCAGTACTTTGAGCTGACCTGTCTCATCTTGGCATGAATGTAGAAACATGAATAACCAAGCTGGGAGATCTTCTTGGCAAGGAGCTCTACTCTCTGAGAGGAGTTGCAGAAGATTATAGACTGGTTGATCTGGAGCTGAAGGAAAATGAACAACAGTGAATCCTGGTGAAATCAATGTTTCAATTGTAAGTATCCAATAATAAACATTTCTAATGTCCAATGAAAAACTAAAGAATTTGAAAATTGGACTCAAATACCCTTCATTTATGACAGCTGCCATTTGCATTAGAGGCCTGCAGTCAAGTTGGCCTTTTACAGCTGTTTTCATGACAACTGAAGTTAAATAAACAGAAGATCATGAAGGGCAGAAAGGCAACACTTACCCTGGAAAACAAGGTGTTAAGGCAATGGACTTTTTGCCTTTCAGTCACATAAGCGTAATACTGAGTCACACCCTTCAGTGTAAGCTCCTCCATCAGGTTGATCTCATACGGTTTCTGCAAGTGTGCGTTCTACAAAGTAGGGGAAGACAGAAGTTGTTATATTCAGGTTGTGCTACAGATTATGAAGGTTCATCTGCAATAAGAAATTAAATAAGTGCTTAAATCAAAAATTAGAAATATGTACCATAAACTTCTGCACGCTGAGAGGAAAGGTTGCAGAATACAGCAGAATCTGCCTCTGTTTGGACAGGAAGCCCAGCATTTCCTCCATCATAACCACAAAGTCCTGAGACAGGAGTTTGTCGGCCTATTGAGCAGAGGGACAAGAGAAAAAGGAACATTGAGAGCCTTCTCATGCAGCTGCTTAAATTTTAAAGTCACTGGTTTATTAAGAAAAGGGTAAAATGGGAACGAAAAATAAAACTATGAAACTCACTTCATCCAGAACGACCATCTGCACTTGATTGACTTTGGCCACTCCTTTCTTGATGAGGTCTAAAATCCTCCCAGGAGTGGCAATGATCACATGTACTGTAAAATAAATACAACATTGGAAATAAATGTAATATAAAAAGATACACAGGGTTTGCATTGAAGAAAGTCAGTGTTCTGACTTGGTTAAAAAAAAAAAATTAAATATATAAAAAAAAATTATATAATAAAAATAAAAATAAATAAATAAAAAAGTGTAGTATTTATGTAAAAAGGGCTCACGTCTCAATATCACTGGCAATGATGACGGCACATTATAGAAAGCCATTTCCAGTACTTCAGAGGAAATCTCTAATTATTTGGCAACATTCACTCTGCCACAGAGCAGGTGTTTTGATTGGCTGCCATATTTCAAATAGTCAACAACCCTGGCCTGCCAATAATACAACAACCAGAGATACGAGAAAAACAAACCACAATAACATGCATCCTGATAACTAGCTAACATATGCAATCTGTTTGGAGTTCCCCAGTATACCATAGCAACAAACATTGTAGTCAATAATTATAGCCATAGACAGGAAGAAAAGAATAACCATCTCACATTGTGGTTTTGATGTGGCCAGTAAGTTATAAATAGATAGCTTTAGAGACTAAGATTGCTAATAGCCAACCACAGGGACAGGGCTCCTTCATATCTAACCAAATAGGACAGAGACCCTTCATTATCTGTTAGATACTGACAACATCAGAGACTTTCCAGACTTAATACATGAACTAGACCCAGAGATATAAATCTGGAACTCTACCTAAAATGATGTCTTCATTTAATGTTTCCATTGAAATGAATACATGGGGATTTCTATTGCTTGTATTGAAATATTATGTAACAAAGCAACCCAGACACATTCAGTAACTTTTGGATGGTTTAGAATGAGCTTAAGTACCAACATGGATATTATAGTCATTTCAGATAGATATGACCACAGTATTAAGTATGAACAAAATCAAAGCACTAATGTATGTCAACATCATGAGCACAACAATGTGTGTCAATTGTGAAGTTTACCCGTTTCATCAAGTCTCATGATGTCATCACGTAGGTTGGTTCCGCCTGTGGTTGCCATTACCTTCACTCCACCCATGTGTTTGCTGACCTGGATACATATTTGACTCACTTGCAGAGCCAGTTCTCTGGTGGGCACTATGACCATAGCTAGAAGAAAGAGAAAAAAAAAAAAAAAAAAAAAAATCAGATAAACACTCTTGTGATAAAGTACTTACATTTATTCAAATAAGCTAGTTTAGTGTCAATTTGGACACGTGAACAAAGCTTTTGCAACAGATTAAAACCATTAAGTCATAACTACTAGGGGAGGTAGAAACTGCGTGCAACTTCCCACACAATGTTACAAAGACACCTTGATTAGTGTCTTTTCATTTAGGTTTGACCTACAGTGCCAACAGAAAGTTTTACAAACAGAGGGTGAATTAATTTCAATATAATTATACAAATAGGTCTGCAACTAACATTTTTATTTTACTTATTGATTGATCTTGAGAAATATTCAATTCATATCACACAAGGTGCAAATATTCTCATATTTGATGGACTGGAACCTCAGGATTTCTGCTTGAAAAAATTACTAATGACTTTGATTAGGCCAAAGTCAAGTGTCAACTTTCTGACATTTACTGTAGCAGAAAATGAGCTCTCTCACCTTGTATGCAGTCCCTCTTCAGGTCAATGCGTTCAAGTAAGGGAATGAGGTAGGCTCCACTCTTTCCCGTGCCATTCTTGGCTCTGGCCAAGATATCCCTTCCTGACAGTGCAATGGGAATGCTTTCCTCCTGCGCAAAAAAAGCAGAAATAAAAGATTCGTACCCCATACTACTATTTTTTTGGCTAGGTACAGTCGGTGCATTGTTGGCACATACCAAAAGGATGTCTGCTCTATCCAAATATAGTCAATTAAAATATTTGGTCACTTAAAACATGTAGAGTGACTGGATGAAAAGTAAAATAGTAACAGTCCCAAGTCATGGCTCCACTAATACCAAACCGAATTCTAACCCCATCTGATGTTTAACCCTAAACCCCGCACTAACCAGATTTTAAACAAATAATCACTGTTCGAATGGTAGTTCCTGCATCTATTGAAGATTAATCATATCGCATGAAAACCCTGTATACTATATTTTAATAAGACATTGTCATTTAATGATAGACAGAGTGTGAACAACAACCGTAGTATTTCATATAACTTTAATTTAGCAAAAATATCAAAGAAATGTTGTGTCAAGGTACTGGAATGACTGCCAGGACTTTAGGTTTATAATTAAGAACACTTGCACTTCCTTGAACACAAAAGGTACCTTCTTGTCCAGCTATCAAAAAGGATTAAATTTGAGTTGTCTGAAAGTACCTGGATTGGAGATGGCTTTTCCCAGCCCATCTCAAAGATTCCCATTAGCAGCTCCCTCTTTAGGCAATAATCTTCAAACTCATTGCCTTTGGTTGCAGTCACATCCTGTAATATTAAAAAAGGTATAGATTAATTAACAAAATGTAAACCAATCATGTGCTGGTAAACGAATGGATTATTTCCCACAAACAATGAAAGGGGAGACTAAAGTGTCAACCAATTTCAGAAATTCCCAATGAAAAGTGCTTTTCTTCAAACTAGTCGACCATTAGTAGCACTCATCATATACACCGAGAATATAGAAATATAACACTCCAAAATGCGTAAATTACATGTTGTCATCCATCAATTTTCTCTAAAAATCGGACCACAGCATCAATTCCAATGAATATGAAAACTTGGAAGGTTTTATTAGCATGACCGTGTACAACAGTGGCATGCACTTTATCAAACGGACCACATAGAAATAGTTAAGCACCCAAGATCATAGTACAGAAATGCCATTAGAAAAAAGGAAAAAAAAGGCATAACAGCAAATGTATGGTTAGCACATAGTAGTCAATGCATGTATAATGCATGGCACTCACTCTTTATTTTATGGTAATGTAAAATACATTCCTACTCTTCATGAAAATAGTCAAGTTTAACAGGATTTGGTGGAAGGTCAGCAAAAGCAAAGTACATGCTGAGTGTTTAATGAACAATTTAAAAATGACAGTACAACACTTATATAACTAGCTAAAAGGACCCGTCCAAAGCAAAAACTAAAAACATTTATTTTTTTTAAATTTCTCCTTCCAAATTGGATGACTTTCAGCTCAATAAAAAGTAAAAATATATTGTACGAACCGAAGTTTTCATCCTCATGTCTTTTGGGGGCAATTTCAAATTTTTCTTCCAGTCATCTCCAGGCCTGTGGAGAGTAAAGTTATTGTTAGCATAAATAAGAATTGACTAATAAGTGTGCCAACATGCACAAAACATGAAATCCAAATTCTTGGGATTTTTCCTATTAACTTACTTGATGACCGCGTTAGTTGTCGGGGGCAGTTGGGAATTACCATTGTTGATTGTGCCTTTCATCTGATTAAGTTGCTGTTGTTGAGGGCCTCCTCCACCTCCACCTGGTGCTCCAGCAGGCTTCACTGAGCCTCTGAGCTGTCCATTCTGGTTGGACAAGCCCAAAATCACTGGGTTCTCCGTCCTGGCGGTACTCATGTTTACCTTGCTTTACGTTTGTCTTCCAATAGCGATGAAATCTCCAACAGTCGCTAGATGCAGTGAGTCCGCTCTGCTGGGACCACTCAAATCTTAAGATTGTCCTTCCTTCTTGAGACTTTTATAATTATCCAAATGTAAATTGTTCAAATCGTTTTTGTCTCAGCAGGTTCCTCAACAGTCTTGCCGTTTCTGCGACATCAAGTGTCAAAAATAACAAATTCCTCGTATTTTTAAATTAGGGCTTATCATTGATGTAATTGTCTGCCATTGTTGTATAGAAAACCATACACCAAGAGGGCTTAGCTAGCTTTCAAGTACTGGCAGACTGTTTAGCTAGCCATCTTGTTTAGCTTCACAGAGCCGCTGCGTCCTTTATCAGGTTTCTCCAACCCTGAAACATACGAGACAGTGTCAGAAACCAACCAAATCATACCCAACAAAAATGTACAGAACAATTGAATGATGATATGTAGCAAAGTACACTATGCTGTATTTGGAGGGTAGGGTGACTTATCGAGTCAATATTCAGATAAATTACGGACAGTTACGTTATATGTCTGGCCTTCACGTCAAAAGTTAACCGACACAGCGGTGGCTCGTAATGTTATTTAGTTAGCCTTTGCTTGCCAATGTTAACAGCGTTGATTTACGGAAAGTCAATTCCCTCAGTTATCTGTACAGTTACCGCAACTCTGCTACCTGAGAAGTCTAATGGATACACATCTGACAACATGACTGACCAAGAGCATTTTCTGTCAGTTAAATCCAATCAACTAGAAGCTAACGTTAACGTTACCCTTCTGCTAGCTACCGACGTCTGGCTAACTAGCAAACGAAGCTTTAGCTTCGTGGTAATGTTTTGCTGGTTCGATAAGCAACGTTACTATGACGGATTCAGAATATTTTTAATATAGTCGGTATGTTATAACACTAGTGCAAATAAAACTTGACACCTTTTCCAACGTTGGCTACGAAACAAAACTGGATGTCCGACATCAACTAACGTCAGTTAGCTCAGCCGACTCGATTGACGTGCTAGGTCTGCTAGCAAGCTAACGATGGCGAAATGACACTTACAGTTAACGCCAATTGTAGAAGACACCACCAATTAATTCGATATCTGGTAAAGAACGATGCAGAAGTAAAAATAGTTTAGAAGTACGTGCATTTACCTTGGTTAACTGAAATAACCGGTTCCCTATGCGGTGTTTGTAAGGTGCACTCAATTTTTAGCTGACTACGAAAGAGTCTTGTCAAACAACCGTTCAAGATGGCTTCCACTCGTATTTGAACCCGCCCCCATCCAACTAATCAGCTGATTTCATTTCAAATCAAGGATTTACCTGTAGGGCAAGCTGTCAAAATTATAGTTTGACTATTTTGAATTACTAATTTATATCCACTCGGCTGCATCGATCGAGCCCGAGTTTTTGTTGACATTGTGTACCATCCGTGTCCTCTTTCATTCAAATGAATGTCTTTTCATCTACTTTCTTTGGATTAATGCCACCTTAAACTAAGTAAACAAATAACACATAATCATATTTTTAACGGCTGTCATTACTTACATTTGCCACTCTTACTCTGATCACTTGTGTGAAGAGGGGTCCTGCCATCTACCCTGGGCCAAAGCAATGTACTTCTATATTAACATTACCATAGTTATATTGTGCATGTCCTCTGTTACTTGTTCTACCCAAGTTAAATATGAAAAATGTCTAGAGAAAGATCTGAAATAAATATCTGGCAAACCAAACTCACCCCAAGGTGGCTGAGGTAGCCTACACTATATTTGTGTTGTTGCAAGATATCTTGTTTCTGTTTCTACAGTTAAGTAACCTTCACTCTACTGCTCCATATCGTAACCAGGTTTATAAGGCCTACATTTAAATTACAACAGTAACGCATTTTGAAAGCCTACATTGAACAGCGGAATAGCTCTGAATTAAGAAATGGCATGTTGATAATTAGTTAGTGATTAGTTAAGTTAGTAATTTGCTTTATAGTGTTGCGGCAGCTCTCACAAAGGGGTTGAGCAGATTTGAGTTATTATTGATACCATATTCAGATGAAAAATAAGGAATCCGTATGTGAAATCTACTGAACATCCATGTACAGCTCTTTTTTTAAAATCTTTATTTAAACCAAGGCTATATGACTGAAAGCAACGTGCTCTCCTTTTCAAGAATGCCCTGTTTACACTCACATATTCACACATAGAATGCGCCCAGTACAACCACTCAGATCTGCTGGCCAAGGAGCAGCTCCACTGGAGCAGTTAGGGGGCCTTGCTCAAGGGTTCCTCAGTGGCTTCACCCACCTGAACAGCTACAGTAGTAAATTAGACTTTCGGGTCACAAGCCCATTTCTCTAATCACTGTAATTATTAATAAGCTGAGGCTATGTTTAACCTCTGTGATGTTTTTTGAGATAAAAGTTGCAATTAAAAAATTACAGAACTAAAACCAGTGGCAAAGGATGATGTTTATGGTTATCTCACACCAATATATTCTTATTGTTTGAGGATGGCAGGATGTTTTATTCATATATGATTTGTTAGGGTTGTTGCCAAAAGTACCCAAACAAATCTGAATAGTTCAGTATGATTGCCTCTTGCTTGTCAACAAGTAGAATATAGCTACTGTAGGGAGTGGTTACTTGGACTTGCATTACTGCTCTGCCATTCCTACTATAGAAACCCAAGTATTTAAAGCTTGTGTCTGCTTTGACTGGCTGTTTTTAACAAACGCACGCCCAAAAAGGAAATCGACAAGGCAAATAAAAAAGAACCAGCACTAACATTTCTCTACGGCAATGTAAGATATACATTCAAGTGACCAAGATTTACCCACATGGCTGTTACAAACACCTTTGCAGTTTTTGAGGTAAGAAATAATTAAGAATTGTTGAAGTGAATGGCAAATTGATGTAAATGTTCTTGATGTCTTTGTTATACTAGTATATATACCTGGTCATAATCTGATCTAAATCTAATATTAGATATTCAAATGCAACTTATGCATTTGTTCAGTTTGTAATTTCCAAAACTTTTCCTTTAACTTTTATAGGACACTTTCCAGTAGTTATGATAGACTGTAGAAGACAGTATAGCATCTATACAATTATAGCAGTTTAAGTATAGCAGTATAGCAAAGTCTTTAACATGTTCTAAGCCTCTGCTGCAGCATCTGGCATTTTAAAGCAATATATTTTAAGGGGACAAGAAACATGTAGCTGCTTTCTATGATTCAAATTAAACTACATAATTTTTAAATTGTCACAAAGTTGAGAAACATGACTCATAAACAACAGTAGCTTGAATTACTGAACCGTAAAAAATAACCTAAACAGATGGTTGTATAATGCTTCTTTCCTGTTAACTCACCAGGGAAATAAGTGAGGAAGAAATTCACTGAAATACATCCTATGTTTGTCATGATAGGAGAGATAGTGTGATATATTGCATTTTTTCTAATAATGGGTTATAAATAGCTTGCAATTTATTTAACATCGCACCGATGTAGAAGGTAAAAAGAATATGATTTAAAACTAATGCAAATTAATCTAAATCAAATACATCTGATTTCAAATCACAACTATTCTGATGATTTACATTGCTTGTAATATAAATCAAATTTATAAACTTGATTATTCTAAAGGAAACTACATTAGGAATTTCTTTAAAACATTGTGACATAAGAACAGGTTTAAAATGTAGTATTCATTATGAACTTAATAATACAACGTTGACAGTCATGCCAGCAAGGATAACATGTAAATTGTGATTAGTTTATATAATTTTAAACTTTAACTTTCATCAAACATCATTTTCTGTTTTATAAGAAGGGAAACTAATATATTAGAAAAGTATCATGAATATATCGAATTATCTTTTTTAAATTTGTTTACTCCTGTCTAATGTAAAGACATTTCTAGAAGTAGAAGTAAACTACTACTACTACTTTCTAGAATAACTGTAGCACAAAGTATATTATTCTACTAATAGTACATTAGAATACAATGAAATTAAAGAGGATGCATTAAGTGTTGTTTGTAAAACTATGAATATATTTATACAATGTCACATATTATCCATCTTTTTTAGAATAGGGTTATAATTTTTTGTGTTTTTCTCATTCTGATTTTAATTGCTGTGATTTCTCCACCAGATAAATTAACCTGGTTGTTGTATGGGGTAAAAAAAAAAGTTATTAGCATTCATGTATTAGTATTATAGTATTTGAATTATACAGCAAAAGTAAGATGTTTTGGCATATTTGCCTTGAAACGTCGCCTTACCATGAAGAGGAAGTAAAAAAAAAAAGTGTTTCCTGCCTAATAATTTGACTGAGAAAAATGAAAAACAATCAAAGAAATGCTTTTAAAGCTAAAATTATGTAATGATTTTTTTAAAATTTCATTATGAAAAACAGCTGTTAGAATTAAGTCCAAATCAATCGAGTGGTCATTTAAAATGACATTTGCCTCTTTATATTTTACAGCTGGGAGATATGAAATATACAGAAGATCTTGTTAATTTGACAGACGACTCTTACGACACCAACACCACGTTCTGTGAAGACAAAGGGATTGGCCTGCAGACCTTTTATGCCATTTTCCAACCAGCGCTGTACAGCTTGATCTTTCTGCTGGGTCTGGTAGGGAATGGCCTGATGATAACTGTCCTCCTGCGTCGATGGCGCCGCCTGCGCATCACTGAGATCTACCTGCTGCACCTTGCCCTCGCTGACCTCATACTCCTTCTTACTTTCCCTTTTGATGTAGTTGAGAATGCCGCAGGCTGGCTGTTCGGGGAGTTTCTCTGCAGACTGAAGGGCCTGGTGCAAAATCTTAACCTCCACTGTGGGTGTTTCCTTTTAGCTTGCATTGGGCTTGATCGGTATTTGGCCATTGTTTATGCTATTCCCAGTATGCAAAATCGACGTCCGAGAATAGTGCACCTGACATGCATTTCATTATGGCTGGTCTGTTTGGGTTTATCAATACCCAATGCTGTGTTTCTTTCTGTTGGGAAAAATACAATGAATACAAATACGCTCTCCTGCTCCTATCATCATCACGCTATCCATGCAAACAACTGGGCTTTGACCAATGCAGTCTTAGATCATGTGTGCTTTTTCCTTCCCCTTGCTGCCATGACCTATTGTTACACAGCAGTGGCAGTTACTTTGTGCAACAGCCAGAAAAGCAACGTAAAACAAAGTGCAATTCGACTGGCTTTACTTGTCACTCTCGTCTTTTTCTTCTGTTGGCTACCATATAATATCATCTTATTGATAAAAACTATTATAGACCTGGATGTTATCCCATATAACTGTACATTGTATGTCCAACTGCAACCAGCCCTTGATTTGATGAAAAGCATCGGTCTCTCACACTGTTGCCTGAACCCGTTCTTGTATGCCTTTGTTGGAGTGCGGTTTCGCAATGAGCTAATACAGTTACTTTGTCATTTGGGCTGCAGCCGTGTTTGCATACCTTTCATTAGAGGTCAGGGTCACACTCGACCATCAATTTCTGACAGAAACACGAGCACCTCCCCCATCGAATAAACTTATACAATGTCATCTGTAACTAAAATGCTTCTGCTCTCTTTTACAGTATTTCGTTTGCAATTAGGGAAAATCTTAATTTTATCATATGTTGTGACAATATAGTACGTGTTTGCTACTTTGATTGTATTTAAAATATGTTTTATTTTACCAAGTCAAGAAATTTTTTTTATTGTTGCCCAAAATCTGTTTTTGCTTGTACTCCAGCTACTGCTTGTTGAATTTAATAAAGATTTCATATATTATACAGAAATCGTGTCCTGTTGTCAGTGATATCAAACAACAATAATTGACACAATAACCGAAACTAAAACCACCATAGAGATCAGTATTATTGTATTGTTAGACTTCTATTAAAACACTGTTATACAGAACTGCAAACAATCACAAATTGCATTTTATATACAGCAAGTATATATATATATATATATATATATATATATATAATATATACAGTATATGTATGTATGTATGTATGTATGTATGTATGTATATATATAAAAATATATATATATATATATATATA
>CALSCE010009465.1:4728234-4773719 GCA_943593645.1 Bovichtus variegatus | reverse complement strand
ATATGTATGTATATATATATATATATATATATATATACACACATATATATATATATATATATATACACATATATATGTATATACATATACATAAAGACATACATACACATATATATGTATATACATACATAAAGACATACATACATACATACATATATAATTCCTTTGCACAACAGTTTGGTAGTTGGAGAAAAATAAATCAATGATATTAAAACAAATAGAAATTTGAGGCGCTCCTCTCCTGACTGCCACTCTGTTCCCACAACAAATACACACATCTTTGAAATATACATATTTTACAGTATTTTAGAAAATGGCTTCAGATTTGTTATTGAACTCTGTTACAGTGCTTTTAAATATTACATTTTCAGTTGTAATCCAAAATGTGAAGAGTATCACTGATTTATTGTTTTTACAGTTCCTCTTTTCAAATAACTGCAAGAATAACATTAATGAAAAAATTTGGACACAACGGTAAGGTAACCTAGGGGACACTTTTTTTTCTTTTGTCACTTTTTACAGTTTATGAGAACTAGATCAGAATGGCATATTGGCCATACCTCCGGGGCCATAGCCAATGGGACTGTCCAGAGACATTCCCCGCTGTCTGAGAGACTGGGGGCCCATCATACCAGCCTGTGGGTGGGTCGGGGCCATCATGGGACCCTGAGGGGACATTAGAGGACCCTGGGGGCCAAAGGGATCCCCTGGAATTGACATGCCTCGCTGCTTGGCCTGCATCATCATAATGTTTTGCTGTGCCATCAGATTGTGTGAGTGCTGCTGGGAGGACATCATGCCAGGGTATGGATTGGAAGGGTGGTGGAGAAGGCTGTTCGCCATCATGGCTTGCTGTTGCTGGAGTTGCTGCTGGGGCACCATGCCTGTCCTTCCCATCATATGTCCAGGGGGGCACATGGGGCCCATGCCCCCACCAGAAACCATACCCCTAGAGCCCCCCTGAGGAATACCCATGTTTTGCCTTATTCCACCATGTGAAGGGTGAGGTGGCAGCTGCTGTTCAGCCATCATATTCTGTAGGTTGGCTAAGTGGGGGTTGGATGAATGGCCGCTGCTATGTGGAGGGCCAGATGAAGACAGCTGTTTGAGGAGCTGCTGTGGAGTAGGTTGCTGGGATAGTGGCCCCTGATGTGGATTCGGATGTGGCTCACTCTTGGGGAAATACTGGAGAGTGCTACTGGGCTTATCAGAAGGAATGATGCGGGAGAGATCAAACTCAGGGATCCCTGTGTGACTGGGCCGTATAACTTCACTTAGATCCGGGCCATCCCCCATGTGCATAGAGGCAAATGAGTCGGAGGGATGAGAGGGCCGCTGGTGAGGATGACCTTTTCTGAGCAGGTGTAACTGCTGAGGTGATAGAATATCCTCATTAGCATGAGAGAAATTATGTGACATTCCTCCCATAGGTGAGTGCATGGGCCCATGAGGTGGTGGGTGGATGCGAGAAAAGCCTGCCATCTGGTTCTGAGATATAGGTGAAACATTGCAGGGCCCCATTCCATCAGGTGCACCTCCTCCCATCATAGCAGAATTCATAGCAGGCATGCCTATTTGGTTCGGGGAAGAAAGCACAGGTCCTGAGGCGTCATGGGGCAGGTGTTGCTGACCTTGGCTTACAATACCCATGGGGCTTTGTGGATCACTGTGGGGACCAATGGAGCACTGGGAGACAAGTATCTGGGAGGTCTGGGGGTTTCCCATGTTTCCTGGTGATAAAACAAGGCAAGCATATGAAAAATCACACTATTAACATTTGGATATAGGCTGACCTTTTTCCTCAACCCATTATACTTATACAATATTAATGTGCGGTCTATTCATATTTTCAAGCAGCACTACCACACTATGAGGGTTTTTCAATTATTATTTTTTTAAATAGAAAAGCAACATAGATCTAAGAATTAACACACGTTATTTCTTAATTCATTCAGTCAGTCAATCTCTCTCTGATGGCATGGCAGTATCTACAAATGACACACTGAACCAGGGCTATTCTACTGCTTACTCTCTACACACTGCTGCACTGTGAGGTTTTTTTGTCTGTGTCGCAATGTGTCCTTGTTTCATACCTCCAATGCTGACACCAGATAGAAGAGGTCGATCTGGCAGCATCTCATCATCGGATGTGGCAATTGTTTTGATTGCATCGTGGTAAAGAGGAGTAGAACTGGGCATGGCATACTTGGACATCTGAGACATGATAAGAGATAAAGGATTCTGAGATGGAGGGTTATCGGGAGAGGAAGTAAATGGTATACTAGGATTCATAGAGCCTGGTTGGCTAATGGGTGTAGAGTTGGAACTCCTGGGGGGAAGTGATTGACCTGCAAAGAATATTAAAAATAATTGATTAATGTCACAGCAACGCAAGAAACAGCATTAATGATGATCAAACATCATCTTGGATTTTGAGTGTACCTGTCTCAGTGGAACTACTTCCTCCATTGCCCACTACCTTCCCACTGGTTGGACCACACGGACTTGGAAGAGCTGTTTTCGGAGACGCCCACCCTGGAGAGCCCACAGCCATGGCAGGTGACTTGAGTTGTCCAGGAGAGGCAGACGGAGAGTGTAACCCAAGGTTGGAAGACCCCATTATCTGTGGAGACTTCATGGAAGAGGAGGAAGGAGTCCCAGCACCAGACGCAGGGGGAAGAGTCGGATGATGCCCTGCAGAAGAGACCTGTGAGGGTGACTTCAGTCCTGGAGCAGAGGGAGAAGGTAGAAGAGGAGATGGCTCTTGGTGGAGGGATGGAGACTTGAGCTGATGAGGACGAGGCACTGAAGGAGAGGTCAGGGGGTTAACATTGATTGACAGGTCAGAGGAGTGCCTAGGACCGAGGTCTACTCCCCTGAGGCCTCCAGTCAACGGCATATGACTAAGCCGCGATGTACCTCCCATTTGATTATGACCTTGCGGATCAGGCCCAAACATCTCTGGGCCAGGTTGTTGAAGATAAGGCCCTTCCACCTGCCCTCCAGAGAAGGGACCATGATTGGGAAACTGAAAGGGGCCATCAGGTCCTGGAATCATTCCCTTATTTCCTCCTCTTCCATTCTGTGAAGCCCTTATTCGTGAAATCTCTCCAGGGCTAAACATCTCACCTAAAGGCCCCCCTCCTGCAGGACCTCCTCTGAGCTTCTGAGATAGCATCATCTGCTGTTGTTGCTGAACATTCATCTGTGGGTTCATGTTCATTGTGAGGCTGCTCCCCAGAGGAGAATCCACCAGGTCCCTCATCTGAGGACCCCCTCCAGGAGAGCCCATAATCTCCCGTGAACCAGGAAAGTCCATAGGATCCCCTCGAGTGGAGGGTGGACCCCGGCCCATTCCCAAATTGTGAAAGTCTGGGCCCCCAGGATTATCTATTATTCTTGAGCCCAGGTTGCCCTGTTGCTGTTGTTTAGCTAATCGTTCAAGTTCAAATCTGGGAAGCCCCTGCATCTGCCGTTTCTCCATGAGGCGAAACATTTCCTCATGTGTTAACAGATGTTCTGGGTCACCTTGCAAGTGCTGAGGAGGTCCACCAGGGTAGCAGCCATGAAAGGGACCTCCACCGCCTAGGTTGTTGGGCATATCATCGAGCCAAATCATTCCTGGCCTGGTGGGCCTTTGGGGTCCTAAACCCTCCACTGATAAAACTCCCCCTTTACTACCAGGAAAACCACCTCCCCCAGGTGGCCCTCTCTGCATCTGTCCCAGGAACCTTGGGCCGCGGGGTGCCTCTTGGTGCATGTCTATCATTCGTGCATTTCCACCCATTCCTCCTCCCATCATATTGCCAGGACCCCACTGTTGGTCTCCAGGCTTGCTGTGGTAGGGAGGAGGAGGTCCTCTCATCATTACAGGACCTCCATGCATGCCAATCTCTGTCATCATTCTAAAGTGCTGTGGATGTGTGGGGGGTTGTATTTCCTGTTGTCGTCTCTTCTCTTGGTAGTATTCTTCTTGAAGTTTCCTCCACGCCATTTGCTCTGGGGTCAGCCCTTCTGGTCCAAGTAAGGGACACATGTCGACCCCAGGTGAAGACAGCTGGTGATGGGGGTGTTGTGGTAGGTTATGGTGAGAGTCCATTTGAGGGCTCTCAAGGGAAGGCCCAGCAAGGGACTGTGTTTGAGAAATTATGGACTGGAGGGGTTCTTCATATTTCTTCATCCCTCCCATTGGAGGCAAGGCTGATGATAGCATATTACCACTACTGCAATTTCCAGAGCTATTAGTACCATTGTCACGGTCCTCAAGAATACCGCTCCTATCAGTATTGTTGTTATTATTTAGGTTGGAGGAGTTATTACTAGCATTGTTGTTGGAGCCTCCTGCGTCTCCAGGGCCTCCACTTGCCCCACTGCGCAGAAGCAGCCTCTCTATGTCTCTCAGTGTCTGCAAAGAGCGCTCCCTGTGTTCCAGCTGTTCTTTGGAAAGACCATCCATGTTCCCTGGGCCACTCCTCTGGCCTATATCCCCCTGTAGGTGTGCAGAAAGGATGGAGGGACTCCCCGAGGGAGAAACAGAAGCAACAGGAAGAGACATACCCCCTGCACCCTCCCCATCTCCAGTTCCTGGGACTGCAGGTGCGGCCGTGCTCCCTCCCTCTGACCTACGGGCGACGATGCTGTTATTGATGGAGGCTTCGCTAGGTCTGGTCTGAGAGGATTCATTATCGGAGTGTCCTGCTGATGTCGGTGTCCCTGCAGAATGCAATGGGCCTCCAACACCTACAGAGGCTGGCCTTGGAGTTCCACTTTGTGATTTAGGCATGCCTGTGGGTGGAGAGCTGCTGGAGTTTACCTTCTCAGATAGGTTAGGAAGCTTCCCTGATGGGTGGCCCTGTGGCAAACAAGGGGAAAAAAGAAGCAATTACATTATTGTTATGTTTAGAAACATAAGTAATTATAGTTGTTATATTTTATAGTACATTGTCTAATTGTTAATTTGCAAAATCAACACATAGAGCACTTCACTTTCTCGGTACAAGCATTCACAGCAGTCATAACAACTGCTAATGGAAACAAGAACAAAGAGATATCGGAGACCAAAATAGCTAAACAAATTAGCCTCCCCACATACTTTGCATCTGTGGTAAAACACTTTTACTCCCTCATGGATTAACACAAACTTGACATGTTGTTTAATGTCGCTGACCTGCTCCAACTTGGTGCGTGAAACATTTTGCTGGTGAAACAGAAGGATGGAATCGCTCTGTCCTTTCATTACTGCCTCTGCAGCACTGTCAAACAAATACATCAAAATGAGCACTTACATAATTCAGTGTTGAACTGGACATCAAAACATTTATTTATTTTTTTTTTTTTAAAACACAAAGGTTGGTTGATAAGATAAAGAAAATCCAGACAGCTCCACTTCCTTGCATGTCAGGCCTGCAAATAGTTCTTACCTGTTGGCTAGGTTGGTTGTGAAAACATACACCACTTGCTGTGAAGGCTGAGGTGGCTCTGTTTTTAGCCCTGGTCCCACTCCACATCCCATTACAGGCCGTGCAGGTTCAGACACAGGGCCTGCAGACAGGCGTTCAGAGAGCCCTTGGATAGGACCCGACAGCCCACGTTCTCCTGAGAAAAATCAGCAGCACACCAGTTCAATTTGGCTACATTAGTATCCTGGTTTATAATTGTAATACCAGTACATCCTTTTGGCTGCCACATTTAGACACTAGATGGAGCTAAAACACATGTAAAGTCAAATCAGTGGAAATGAATAGTATGGCACAAGCTGACATCCTCTTCCTTTTAGTGTTTGTACAGGATCTGAAAACAGTTATGGATAATTAACGGCTTTAACCTGTTGTTTTCAGAAGAAATTAAATTGAGATGGGCAAGGGGATATTACATGTCATTTTCACAATTACACTATTGTTAGAGAGGACTGTGCTAAATTCATATAACAGCAACTAGCAATGTGTTTCCCCCTCTGGGGAGATGGACAGACTCACGGTGGGTCGCAGTATGGGGCTTGTCTTCATCCTCTTCTGTGTCAGGTCCAGAGCACCATTCATCACCACTATATGGCTGTTTCTTCTCCAGAACACAGCGCCGCTTACTGCGCATAACACCCTCTAGAGGATAAGACACACACATCAACAACAACTGTCACAGTATTGTCCCTTTAAAAGGATATTATCAATGTTATTTTGTTTTTATCATTCACCACCAATTGTCTAAACTCAACCATTACTGTATTATCCAGAGACAGAAGCTAATGTACTACTAACTCTCGTTTGCCTTACTCGCTGGAAGTTACAGGATTCCAGCTTACAGCAGCATAACAAATGTAACAAATCTGAACAGGATGTCAAATGGCAGAATCTCTTTAAACACATGCTCTTTTTGCACGTGCAAAAAGTGAAACATAGTAAATAAAGAAATAAACCAAACGGACTTATACATAGATTTTCTTTAATTAACTAAAAATGACACCTGAAATATCAAAAATACTTGGATGAAAAAATTAAACGCTGCAATCATTTGCAGTTCTTCTCGTCTCTGTAGGTTTTCTTTCGCAACAAAATGCCATGTATGCTAATCACAACTGCACATGCAATGTATTGAGAAGCATGAGCTGAGCCTTCTCACATGGTGTAATTATGATTTTGTGGACGCACAAGCTGCTGTGCTCCAGTGAGTGAAAACAGCTGCAAGAAGTATGTCCGCTTTAACATTTCCAGAAGGTAACCTGCAGTAGAACAGGGCAGTTTCCAGTTTTGTTTCCAGCAGTTACTGGTTTATCTTAACAAGACACTTTAAGGAATACTTCACCCTTAAAATAACCATTTGTATTTTAATTACTGACCGGAAGTTTCCTTGCATGCCTCCACGGTGAATGGAGAATCCAAAAAACAGATTATTGATGAATTAAAGTAAACACTTCCGAATGCCGGTAGCGGCGGAAATGTTTTAAATATTACAATTTTGGGGACGAAAATGCAATGATTGAATAAACAAGACATGATATATACTGCACAAATGATTTGAGAGTTTTGATATGGTTTTGCTGTAAACCTAGCCTCCATTTACTTCAATTCATCATGGTTTTATTCTGTCTGCCGTTTTTGGATTACAGTCGAGGCATGGGAGAAGAATTCTTCTCATCTTGGATTAAAGAATTCAAGATAACACGGGGTGAAGTATTCCTTTAAAAAATGTACTTAACAGTGTGTTCAGAGTATTTATCACCGATGGTTTCCAGGTAAAGGAAGAGGCTTGCATTTCATTTAAATGTACATTTCTACAAGCAGAAATTAGATCACAGGGAATGAGACCGAAAGAGAGAGACATAAGGAGTGTGTGTGTGTGTGTGTGTGTGTGTGTGTGTGTGTGTGTGTGTGTGGAGGTCACATGGAGCCAGAAGAGATTTCCCCTCAAATGATCCACCCTATTTTTTTATTCTCTCCCTCATTCAGCCTCTGTCACTCTTTGTTTTGGAACCACACCTGTCAGAGTGTGTGTGTGTGTGTGTGTGTGTGTGTATGTGTATGTGTGTGTGTTTGTGAGTCTAAAGAGGTTCAAGTCGTGTACAGGAAGCGCAGATGAGTTTCATAAAATCAAATTGTCATCTGCAGTCAAACGCTCACACGGCCACACAAACGCTTAAATAAGCAACCAGTCAAATGCCAATCAAACACTTGGTACTGAACCACATGAGCACAAGTATTTACAAAGACACTCACGAAACAAAACTTTAACTCTTCCCACCCACCCACTCACCGTCTGTGCTTTAATAACAACCTCTTGAGGCTTACTACATTTTCACAACCTCATGACCTGTCTAAGCACTACAGAAAGCCCAGATGCTTTTTCATCTGTGACACGTCACTGCAGCGCGGGCACGGCACAAGCTATCAAAAGCCAGGGGGAAATTCTGACGCTTCACTGAAAGGTCAGGGCATTTCAGCTAGAGAGAAAACAAGTTATTCTCTCAGTCCTTACATTCACTTCCTGCTGTGGAGGAGGTGAATGCTCGTAATCTGGTATTTCGGGTAAAGATTTGGCTGATAGGAAGATGAAGGAAGTGAACTTCTGCATACTTAGAACAGAGACGCACTGTCTATACGTCCAAGACGCTGACACAGCTTCGTCTGTGCGTGCATGCCTTACCTCCTTTGGCATCCGTCTCCAGGGCTGGAGGAACGGCATTTCTCGATTCACCAGCGTCAATGGAGACACTCCGCTCCCGTTTGGATTTGGTTTTCAGCATCCCTCCGACACTGCTCACTGATTGGCTGACAGCCTTCAGCCCAGGGTTGCCGGCGGAAATCTGGTTGATTTTGACTCCATGGCTCCCGGCACCGACGCCCTTTGGACCCAGGTGGCCAGCAGCTCCCTGCTGATGCTGGGCCTGCTGGTTTACACTGGGTACCTGGGATCGGCTTTCACTGGTGACCTGCTTGCCATGATTGGCCAGTTTATTGTCTGGGTGCATTTGATTGGCTGGTGATTGAGGTGGAGGTGTGGTATGGAGATAAGCTGTTTGTCAGTGCAGCTCACATTGCGTACAGGCGACACTGATGGAGAAAAGAAAAAATCATGATGAGCATCAGTATTTTAGAATAAAATTCTGTATTGGGCCTACAGTTAAAAGACAAATTCCAAAAACAAGAAAAGAATAGCACAGGAGGACACAATACTAACATTCCACTTATTTATTTGACACACATCATACATTGTGATCCTTGACTTGGAAATCCGGGATGTGCTGCCTTTTCACACTTTTCCCTAACATACTCTTTTGATTTTTGCACTCCATCTAAAATCCCATTGTTGAAGCCCAACCTCCTTTTCAAATACATTTAAAAAGATAAATTCAGATAATTTCTTTACAAGGCATGATCTGAGAGTAATACAATATCACAACAACACAAGAAGCAACTTGGAAATTATTATATTATATAATTTATTTTTCTGAAAAATAATCCCTATATTGTGCCCATACTAAGTGGATGATTGGAAACACACTCTGGTTCCAGGTTAGGCCTTCAGAGCAAACTTTTCAGCCTATCAACTCACCTCATCTCAACGGATACATTTCCATGCTGCTGTCCAGGACGCTTCACTGACCACACATGGACCTGGGGGACAACAGGAGAGTAACATCATCAGTTTAGCCAGATAACCTTTTACAGTCAACGCTATCTCTCAGTGTGTGCGTCCTCAGCCCGTGGGTCAACATCAACTTCATGAGTAAGAGGCGAGAAGGCAAAAGATTGATAAGAGAGCAAGGCCAAAGAGACACTGAGAGGTAACTGTTCCTTTAAGGGAAAGAGAGCAAAGACTGAGTTTGAGCCGAGGAGGCGGGGGGGAGGCGGCCCTGCAGCTCAGAAGTAGCTCAGCAGTGTGTTAGGAACCTCCCGCTACCAAACACTTTGCAAACCACAAAAACTCCACCACACATTCCACAACACTGTCTGTAGCAATACCTGTCTCACCCTCCCTCACGCAGAGACTCATTCTCTCGGTTTCACACTTTGAGTGTAAGCACAAACAGGCAAAAAACTCTTTACCTGCTTATTACAGAGTTTAGTTTTTTAGAAACAGCACCAAACCTCATGGGTTTATCGACATTTGTTTTTAATCTATTTTAGTGTGACCTGAGAGCCAAGATGATGAGGCTCTCATATCTACTTCTAAATTTACGGGATTCAAGCTCAACATTAAGAATGGAGGACACTTCCCAGCACATGAGGCTTCATTCTGGGTTCAAGTCCATAGCTTGCAAGCCGACGCCCTCTTGAAACCGCCACCTGCCTGTGTCCATAACCCCGAGCTTCTGATTTTAACCTTTGCAACCGGGGTGTGCGTCTCCGTCAGTCGAAGAATGTGTGTGCAGTCTACAATCTAGTTGTACGCAAGTGTTCCTGCTGCGTCTCCCACAAAAGCTGCCTGTGCACAGAGCATTAAACAGCAGGTCTGAACAAGACCCTTCCACACCTGTTGCTGGTGAACAATAGTTGGTCAAAACAGTCATCACAGCCTGTACGGAAAGAAAAAAAAAAACATCTAGCTGAGATTTGCGGCTGACATAATGCAGACCTCATGTAAACATTTCCACTGGTTTCCATTTTTGGCCGATGACACAATCCCACCGCTGCACACGGCGCAGTCGTCAGTCAGGTCAGCTGTCCCGCTCATACAAAACCATCTGTACCACTTACTCACCTTGACAGGTAATGGTAAACACAATGCTGTAATTAGTCATTAACCAACCCCAGTTCATGTCAGCACAGAAAGGTGCCTTGTTCGTTGGCTGAGGGCTTCATCACTCATTAACTCAAACAGGGACAGTCAGACGTCGCTGCTGTTGACAAAGTGTGACTCACTTGCTTTGTGTAACACAAAGTGGAGGCAGACTAATCATATGGTGAGTCGCTGACCTTCGAGTGGACAGTTAAGAAAAGATAGGCCTATTTAAAGTGAATACCAGTCGATTAGATATAAAAGGAGACTTGCAGTCACTTCTGCGGAGAGTTTGGACTGTAAAAGGTTTTTGAAGCAGGTACAAGTCATCGGAGTAAATGTTGTGTCTCACTTGAACATTCTGTAAACCTGGAGTTAGGCCTCGCACTACCATTATCCCCACTCCATTTCTTGCCACGTGAATGGAGCCTATGTTTAGGGAATCAGCCACAATGAACATTACAGTGACTTAAGAACAGCTGAAGCCTTTTTCAGACTGGATGACTTGAGTGGTTTTCAGGTTATGCAACATTGTGTCCATACATACACCAATGAATTTTTCTTTTTTTTTAAAACAAGCCGCCCTTAATGAATAATATAATACGTAATAAATGTTATTCCGTGACCTTCTAGAATAGTAGCTGGACGTGGTGCTGGCGTGACTAGCAATTTTTGGTTAGCACATTAATGTTTAACTGAACTGTTATGCAGTCACAGGTCTCAAACAAAGCAGGTTTCTCTATTCGAGCCAAGACATTCTATTTGTATAGTGCTGTTTACAGGCTTCAAAAATGATTTCTTTTTTTTGGAAGAGTCTCAAGACCCAATTTGTGTTGCAACATCTGGAGAAAAGTGCTTCAGCATTTCAGACAGGAGAATAAAATGAAACCACAATGTTTTACTACAGTTTACTTTAGATTAGACCTGTAACATAGAAGGTCTGACATATATTATTATTATTATTATTATTATTATTATTATTAGAATCTTAAACCAGGGTACAAATGATTAACTTCAGTAAACAAATGAAGGAATCTGAGGGTTCAAGTTATTATTTTAAGGACTATTAATCCAACAATAGTTTGTCACACCTTGATTACACACAGGTCATCTCCATACAACGTATTGTGCAACTTCTCAAAACAACTGGTTGCACCGGTGGTGACTTGGGTGTGTCGTAGCAGAGTGTGAACTACTTGTATTGTCTTTGTACTTTATTTACGTCAATTTTTGATGATTTGTTTTCACTTTGATATTCCAAGTTGTTGTTTTTTTTGGGTAAATCAGCATTAAAAAATAAATAAATAAACAAATACTGTTGAAAAGCAGTACAGATACAAGTTAAATCTGACTATCTTCAGCTCTCATTTTTGTTTATAAGAAAACGTTGACTAATCATACACAACTGGAGAACCAACACTAAACTTAATTGGTGTCATCTGCATTCATTACATCCTCACCTCAACACACGAACTTTACAAGACATTTAACACCGAAGCTTGAGAAATGATCTGTACTTAATGATGACGACATTTGAATGATGAATTAAATCAAATCAACCCGGCTGCTAGGCAATTAATCTGCAATAAAAATCAAGGTTGTACCCCTCAAGGGATGTCTTCTCACATTCCCTCCCCCTTATCCAGTCAAACGTTTTCTGGTAAAGCGGGGTTGAACGTTCATTTCTAGTCTAGCTGGTTAATGTGTAGTGCTTATGGGCCGAGATTAAAATAAGAATTTCATACTCGCACCAGAGAAACTCAAAAAATATGTAAATGTCATTGAACTATATTTATGTTTATTCTGACGACATCCCTGCCATGGAATAACAATTTTGTTAGCTGGGCTGTCTGTCCCACTCTTGACCAGATGGCTGTAATGCACAGTTGTGTTGTTTGCCAAATGAATAGAGGGCGAAGAATAACAGGAGATTTAGCAGTTTTCCTGTCGTTCAGGCATTTCACTGTGGACAGAGGCCTCGACAAAACCAGAAACCACTAATGTTATTCTACAAAAACATGCGTTTTAAAATTCAAACAGCTTGTGGCAGATGTCTGGACATGTTTGACGAATCCCTGGTGTTACTTAGCAAAGGTAAATGTAAATGAGTCAACAGAACACAAACATAAACCATCCTGGTAAATACATGTAATCAACAGCTATCATCTCAAATATATTTGTATCTCAGTAAATAAAACTGTATTAAACACGTTAAGATTGTCCATGACTTGACAACTTTCACCGCTTTTGCACTGTATTATACGGAGGCATGCGCGCACCCAGCAGGAAACACATAGAGCCCAAAGAACATGACTTGAGTGTCCAGATTAACCCACAACAACGTGTTCCTTCAGCTGCTGCTGCTGAAGAGCTTGATGGTATCCTTCTGAGAAACCTGAGAAATTAATGTATTTTTTCATTTCATTTTTATTTAGGGGCATTAGAGTAACTGAAGGAGTATATCTGCCTCTGATACCTTAGAAATCCTGTTTTTTCATTCAGGCGTCTGTTCATTCATCGGAGAATGTCAACTAACAAGTCTGTCTGAGCTGCTGTTTTTTTAATAAAAAGTACACTCAGTGGACCGACACTGACTGACTGGAATAGTGTCTCCATCTCTACAAACAACACTTTAGCTCAAGCTAAAGCAGTCTAATACAATAAATCCTTCCTTCATGAAGGTTATAATGTGCAGTTTTTGTTGCAACTGTTTAATAGAGGTGTATCAACTTTATTCATTTTGGAGCCTGCAATTCTGGGTGCCGTTAAATTACACTGAGGCGTTTCTAATATTTAGTCTCCCCTTATTATACATTCTTCTCAAGTTTAAGATTGCAAGCCAATATGAATAGCACACGCCAATACACAAATACAGAAATCTCTCAACTGAAATAAACAAAACTGTTCTAACTTTGGCAGAAAATGTAGAGTTCACGTCGGACCAAATCGCTCATAATTAAAAAGCTGCTTCGGAAAATAGGTTCAGTGCCTTTAAAGTCATGCCTCTGTATGTTCTATAGCAGCCTGTGTTGTGCAGCAGTTGTACAAGAAAAAAGTTGCCAGCTTCTTTAAATTTACAGCGTGTCTCACACCACTAGTGAATTGAACATTTTTCAACACCAGAGGCGTTATGTCTTTAAAAGAAAGTCGTCTCCAACTGAGGCAGGAGAGATAATCACCGTTTACTGGGATCAAACGATATCAAATAGGCTGGTGCCTTTGGTTGCAACAAAAAGGTTATTGTCTTACACCAAGCAAAGCATCATGCATGCCACACAAAATGTATTCATGACTATGTATTACTGACACAGTTCATGGTGTGCACCAAGTCCCCATCTAGTTAAGTGAGTCCATCCCAAATAACACCGGTGGATGACGTGGAGGAATTCTTCTAAAAATCAACAAATCAACGTGTGGCCATGAGACGTGGAGCCAGCAGGGAAACTGAAATCAAAAATATTACGCCTTTAATGCAACATGTTGCTAGACTGAAAAGCAGAGATCGGACGGGCAAATGTTTATGCAAAAGTTAGCGGTTATCCAATCAGCAAATGTGTTGGGGAATTAAATGTTCTCCATTTCCCTTTCCTCATTTGACATTTTCACAAGTTGTTTGGGAAACAAATTCAATTTATCAGTTGGACCCTTTCCAGATGCGTCCAATCGCTGCCCCAAACAAATTAGGGAAATAATTCAATGAGTTTTAAAATCCATAGCACATGGTCTTTACGTATAGAGCCAACCAATTTAGGGCCATGATGATAAGTACATATACAGACAAAAGCAGGCCAACACACACAAACACACGCCCCTACATTCCTTCTTACGTCAATAGAAACAAACATCACTGTTATCAGTTAGTCCTGCAGGTTTGATTAATGATTTTATCTGCCATCCAGGTATTTAAAAAAAAAAAAAAAAAAAAATTCATGGGTAAATTTGATTTCCAGGTTTCAGTGTGAATCCCAGGACAACGTTACAGCAACTATAGTACAGGGCAGAATGTATAACCGCTGTGTGTGTGTGTGCGTGTGCGTGTGCGTGTGTGTGTGTGCCTACGGTGAGAGGTTGAGCTCCTATTTAGTCCCAGTGGGTCACATAGTACTCTGTATTTTTAGAGCGAGCTGGTATTAATAGACCTGGAGAGCCCTGGGAAGGCTGGGGCCAACAGTGAGAACAAAATACGAAGCCAAGTCCAAAACACAGATGCCACAGTGCTGCTCTGTGGGTCGACACACCAGTAAACACTGAGACCAAAGTGTTTAACAGTACTGATGAATGAATAATGTGGATGACTCTGGAGTGCACAGTTACACAGAGAAACGTAGTTGAGACTTTTTTGACATCCGGTCGTTAACAAACTGCATTTGCACATGGCGCCAGTGGACGAGCCTGTGAGAAGGAAAATAAGTTGAATGTGCTTGGCCACTTTGTTCTCTAACTTAGGAAAAGGCCACAGCTAACGCAGCATGTATGACTGTTATCAAAATAAATACTTTGCGAAGGACTATTCTTAAGATAAAAAGTGTCCTCTCTTCTGAGTCTTCTCGCAGTTTTTTTTTTTTATCAATTATTATGGTGATCTAACAGGACAGCCACTTCCAACATTCATGTCAGGTTCACCAGAGGACATTTGTTCGGTTGAGTTGGAGGTCCTTCTCAAGGTTCAAGAGCATCAAAAATGTATGATAGTGAAAGTTATCGGCTGTATATAATATACCGTAATACTTCTTTATGCAACAGGTTAGGGATGGAAATTGACAAGATCTTATTGATACCAATGCCATGATTGATTCTAAACCATTCATAACCTAAGACTATCTGGTCATATCTGTCGCCCACGTCCAGGCGTCGTCTCACTCCCTCTTCCTCTGCTTGCAGCTCATAAAACTAAACATCCAGTAACTGGCCTACTGTTTTTCTTTTGGGTTTTTTTTGTCGTTTTCTTTGCTACGGCAGCAACGATTTTGCCATAATCCACCACAACAGAACGTTACACAATGTTTTTTTTAAAAGTTTATTCCTATCATATCAAAACATTTTCAGGTAACAATACATATTTTGTCATTCGAACTGTTTCTCATTCATATTTGGCACCGTTTTCCTAAGGTGTTTTCTAGTCTTCATTGCAAATTCACACCAACTAAAAAGGTATAGATTCCATATCACGAAGATGATAAAATATTTCCATCCTTCATCTGACAGTCTAGCCGCCATCCTCTAGAGTGACTAAAGAAAGCTCAGTTTTACACACTTTTTATTTTTTTATTCATCACTGAACAATATTTTTGCAAAAAGATTTTTTTTTCCTTTTTCACTTGACAGTGCATTGTTGACTAATTACCTCAAGTTTGAAACTTTCATATTCTGTTGCTTTTTGTTCTTAAATGTATTATCTATGGATTACTTTTTTTTTATGTTAACAAAAGTATTAATGTAAACATATTTGTTGCTGTGCTACAGAAATTGTGCATGTGCGTCACCAAACATTGAACCTCCTTAACTCAACTGCTGCTTCCTAAAAACAGTAACATACAGCTCTGGTTTTTCACAGCCTGCTCAAATGAAGCATGTACACCACTTTTTTTTTTTGTTCCTGTCTGCTATATTACACACATGTAATGTTGGTTATGTGGTTGGTGTAATGGCTCCCTTCATGTCCGCACACAAAGGTTTCAAACAAGCCCAAAATCCTTATCACCACATACCACTGGGTTAGACATGCTGTATATTTCATTGTTCAGCTCGTGCTGGTGAATCTACCTGTGTGCCTTCTTTAATAAATTAATCAACCTTTAAGCGGAATGTGACAAATTGCATGAAATGTGATGCGACACGGACGGCTTTGAACCCTTTTATGTTGGAACGTAGAAATAACCATGCTACACCATGACCATTGAAGCTCCTGTGAGAGGACAGTTTGATTGGGATGCACTGCGATAACGGGGGATATAAAACATTACAATTAGGGGTCAAAGAAGTGAATGGTGTCATTTCTCCAGACTGTCTTATGAACAAACAAAATGAGTTTTTCGTCGCTGGTCGGGCTGCTTCGTACCTTACTTTTGAAATGACCAAAACTACAGTTTGCAGCAGTAGTGCAGCTGAACACATGCCAACAATTGAACCTACAATCCTCGATCATGGCTAACGCAGCTCAGGGACACAACTGAAACTGAGGAAAGCACTTTCTCTGCAGCAACATAAAAAACAAAGCTACGACTAGAGTAGAGTACTGTCATGTCTCCTGTTGTTCAAATCCCACCTGTACGGTAAATAAGTATGATCGAGTGGTACAAAAACCTATATAACGCTGTATTAAAAAAAAAAAAAAAAACTCAGTGAGAATAGTCTGAACATAGAAGACATATCTGGTGATAAACTTCAAGAATCTCAACTCACTGCTCTGATTTAAAATCTATAGTGAGCTGCTCTTGGCCGAATTAAAATTGCTGCACGACATTCATTCGAGGAAAAACACAAAGTTGAAAGTGTTCTGCCAGCTACCATTCTGTAAGAGCCCAACTGATTTGCAAGCCATGCGACTTCAGACAAAATCAACAAGGATGAGGACTCTGCTCGGTTTAAAGATGTTGAATCAGCCATCAAGCCCCTGCCAACTTTCACTCATGGAAAACCAACTGACACCAATAATGTGAAACCGCTTCCAAGTGGCAGCCATCAGTACATTTTGAGTGATTCTTGGTGCCAGCAGCAAATAAATTACAACCTTCAGACTCTCTTTGATGAATGTGGTTTCAGATTGTGCATGCTACTGTTAGAATCATACAAAACTAAACGGTATAAAATATTTCCCTCATGGGTTTCTGACAATGTAACAACTGAAAGGTCACTTAATTGGGAAGCACCAACCATCTTTGTCTGATAATATAGCAACTGATTGCAGATCATTAAATTCAGAAACTAGTACCCATCTTGGGAAAATTATCTGGCGTTGATGTGAATTTTTCTTGCACAGAGGCAGTAGATTTAAGTAAAGTAGAGAGAACACTATGTTTGTATGCTCTCAGAGGCTGTCGGCAAGGAAAGGACACAACTGGAACTTGTTCAAAAGTCTTGCAGGGGCAAAAAAAAATAAAAAGTGTACTGCATGTTTGGCATTTTTGGTCAGAGCGCTGTGGGCCTGCTAAGACTGTAACAGGCAGGGAAACCCCGTTCATGGATTATTGACCACATTCAGCCCTAAAGTCATATCTATTTCACGCTTTTTATAGTCCTTGCCATAACTTTGTTTTCTCTTCCCTCACCCCCTTTCCTTCAATCACACGCTTGTTCTCTTCTCCCAACATGCACTTTGTTTTTCTGCAGCCTGATGTTGTAGGAATGTATTAGCCTACACACATAACAGGAGGTTACTGCAGGTCAGCATCCATTTCAATAAACATCTAAAAATGCAAAGGATTGGTCCGATGACCTTTTTATGTTAAACCTTTGATAAAAAAAAAGAAAAAAAAAAAAAAAAAGAGAGACGTTAATCCACAAACTACATAGCTGCCTTCTCTGCACTCACACTCTGCTCATAGTTGTGGTTGGGGGTAGACTGCATTGCATTGTGGGGCAGTGCACAGGTGACAGCCAACAAACAAAAAAAGAAAAAGAAAAAAAAAAAAAAATCAGCACACTAGGGGGGGGGTTGTGGCAGGTTGCTGTGGCAACATAACATGTCACAGGGCTGAGTAAATATAGGCTAACCAGTAGGCGACGTGCAGAGAGAAGGGCCTGCAACAGAGGAAAGGCCACAGAAAAAAAAAAAGGAAAAGTGAGACATTTGTGAAGATCTCAAAGCATCGCTGTCTTTTGATGTAACAGGCCTCACTGGACAGTGATGACAATAGAGATGACCTCAGATGTACCTTTCTTTTTACACCAAGCAAAAACATTATGAACCGTATAAAAAGTACTTTTTTTTTTGCTAACATATTAACTGATTCAATGAAGCCACCTCTGATGTATATGTGCAACAATCAGGATGGACATTGCACATGTTTGTAACATATGTGTTCAGGACTAGCTGAACTGGGCTAGGCATGGAAATGTGGGCAATTTACACAGGATTTGTTGGCTTTTCCAGACGAACACTAATAAAGACTTCCTCAATAGGCTGGATATTAAGTGGTAAGAAGACTGGAGGCACCAAGTCCATGGTTCTGCCTCAGCTCAGGGACAGGGAAGTACTGGACTCGTTTTGTACAGAGGGTCAAGGGTTGTATCCTTTCCAACACATTCTGGGAAAAAAGCCAACTAGAGCAAGGAAGAAGACCAAACTGCAGCCTCAGAACAGACAGAAGGCAGGCATCACGGCACAGAAGCAATAGGCTGATGGAGAGAAGCCATTCAGTGTCTAACTGGACACACACCTACCAGTCTGCTCAAGAGAGGACGCCCAGTCTGTCCAATCAGATACAGTGACTTGGTTTGTCCCTCAGGCCAAACCTCACCATCATTAAAACTGTGTGTAAAAATGCCCTCCACACATGGTTTAATCATACAATATGTGGGTTTGTTGAGAGTGGTTTTTTTTTTTTTTACATTTGACCTTTTTTTACAGATTTGACTCACTAAAAATGTAATTGGTGTTCCCCTGGGGAGCATTAGGGGTTGTCCACAGCATCTTCCTCCTAAAACAACACTGAACTAACCATGAACAGTGACCAAGATGTTAGCCTAAACTTAATCTGACGTAACTAAAATAACTTCCGGACATCACACAAATTGGGGGAGAAACGTCAAAATGGACAAAAGTTGCATCCAGCCTACATGGCCCTACTATGTAGTCATAACTGAATAAAAAGTAGTGACGGTAGAAGAAGAAGGGTAAGTGTCCTGAGCTGAAGCAATGATACGAGCCGTGAGAAACTTAAGATGGAGAAGAGATGAAAGAAAGAGGAACATTCACCTGGATTAAACATGCATACTTGTATTTATTGCAATGGATAAAAAGCAAGGCCGGAAATTACCTCCAGATCATCAAAGTGTTTGCATGTGTTTGACCTTTGCTGGCTAATTGACAGTACGCACTCTAACAGACGCGTCGTAAAGTAACCAGCCGTAAATTGAAAGTGCTGTTCTTTTCTTAAAACTTTATTTGTAGGGTAAAATAGTGACTGTCTTAGAAATATTAATACTCCATGTCAACTGTAAGTAATAGTATGATTACTAAAGCATAGGACGAGAAAGCTGAAGAGGATAAAGGTGGTGACAGACGCAGAGTCCGGTTGTAGAATCCCAGTTAGAGCCTGTTTGTCTGTGCATTCGTACGTATGTAATACAATTTGCAATACAAACTACTCAGAGGGAATAATGGTATCCACTGTTAAAGCCACACAGAGCTCCACGAGACCCTCATAAAGATAAAATAGTATTGTGCATTCAAACGGCAGGCAGTACAAGTCAACCTGTGAAGAGTTCAGCATTCACATAGTAGGAAGTAACTGAACAACAACAACGCGTCAGTTCCTTAGTTACAAGTATTTTGAGCCCTGCTAAGGGTTATATGAATGGCAATGTCAGTTGCTTTGTTCAAAGCACTAGGGTTGCTTTGGGTGTAAGAAGCTCCACCGGACCTTAAGGGCCTCTAATGGGGCCTTTAAAAGATTTGTTTACCTTGGGTAAGGTTTAGATCTACGAGGGCTGCACAATATATCGTGTTTTTATCGTCATCATGATGCACTAAGGGAATCTCTTATTTAGTTGAGAGTATCGAAAACTGCACTTTAAAATGTAACTCATCCTTTTTCATGTTCAATACCTTCAACAAAAGAATGTTGCAAATAATTCCTTTCATTTTTTTTTTTTTTTAAATACAACAAGCAATTTGTTGCATTTTAACAGAAAGGCAGAACTGAGCGCACTTCATTATCTGGTTATTTATCGCGATATTCAACAACGTTCCCATACGTCACATTTATTTTTCTCATATCGTGGAGCCTTAATATCTAACAGTTTCTTACTGGTAGTTTTCTGCTTCCTAGCCTACAGTTATAGCCAAATAATACATACTGCGCACTTATCAAATACTGCTTCATCGCTCTGAAGAAGCTTTGAGCTGATCAGTATGAGCATGTGCAATAAATGCATAAAGGCATCATGCTGTTGCAGAATCTTCCAAGGGATTTTAAAGGGAGGTGAAGAAAACTTAATTTTTATTTTTGGAATCGCAGTATTTTGACATGGATGAGCCATTTAAAATGCAATGTGTTGTGCAGTCACAGCGACCTTGAGATTCTCTACCTCCTCAACAAGACTGCTTGTGTTCATTATCTCAAACATGAGAAATGTGATGCCACTCTCAGTGGTCATGTTTTTCTTTCACAGAGCAGACGTAGCTTACCTAGTTCACCCACTTTGTTTTTGATATCGTGTAAAGACCTTTGATCTGATCAGAGCTCAGGCTTCATGGGAAAGGAGGTACGTGGGTTCCATTGGTCACCGAGCCTGTGAACACACCTGCAATTGGTTTTGTCTCTGGAAAACTTTACTTTGATGCATTTTCCTGTTTGAGTCATCTGGTTTAACAGACAAGTTTCAATTCAAATGGGTAAACAAAAGTTACACAGAGCCACAAGTATCTCATTTATTGCATATTAGGACAATTTAGTAGACTATTTAGTATTGTTCTCCATGTAGGATACACTTGGTTGTGCTCTTCACTAAATTGTACACTTTCTCGTGTTCACATCAGCTTTGAACACATGAAGAAATATCTCAATAAAAGCATCCGCTGAGACTCAATTTGTTACACAAGGCTTTCCAAGCATAAGTTAGTGCTGACAAACAGAGGCGAACATCTGTCCCCTTACACCCATGAAACACTGTACAGTCCTGTCTTCGGTTCATATTACATTCTCACTTCTAGCACTCAGCACCACGGTTTGCTTGTAAAGGAACCTGCATGCACACAAGGTCTCAGTGAGGTTATGTGGTACACACCTGAGTTCAAATGGCATCGTTGTCACCTGACCGAACAAACTAACGTTAAAAGAGCCTGAATACACCGCCTGGTGTGACTAAATATATTAATGTCATTTGAAAAGGTTGAGGGCCAGCAGCAGTGTGGACAGAGCACTTCCGTCTATAAAAGACTGCATGCAAAAAAATATGCAAAAGATAAGCACAGAGAAAGGCTCAGAACAGAACCACGACAGACACTGGGACATTAACGTTAATCATAACGCAAGTGTCATAGAAATGCTTGGTTTAAATGCTTTCTAGTTAGGGATGAGACTGGGGCCTTGCATGTAGGTGTCTTAGTGTATTCTGTCGTGTGGAAACGTTCTCAATATCACATTATTCTTTCATAGCTCACCTTAGCAGTGCTCCCTGTAACTCACCCCAAAGTTCTCAGATCACCTAACCAGATAAGAAACACTTTGTCAGCAGCTCACCAAATCTGTTTCTGCTTGCACTGGAGCAGGCTGTGTGGACATGCAGGGTCTGCCACATGCTTATTCATTCGAAACTCTGGACCAAACTAAAAAGAGGAACGAAACAGACTCTTCATTCATCAACACAGGCAGGATTACATTTGGCTCTACTGTACAATTATAGAAAACATTAGCCTTCTTGTTGTTACAGGAAGACTGCTTCATCATCACGTTTGTGATGTGTTTTGTCCAAGCACAATGTACAGAAGTGTACACATTTGATTAGTAAAATATCAGCTTGTAAATTGCTGAGCACTGGATGGACTTAAAACTAAATGTGTTCTATTAAGCCCTGACAAACTAGATTAGGTTTCCAAATATTGTCCACTACCTCAGTTACAGGGACCCTAAGGACAAAACATGTACAAAAACAAAAGCACAAAATTAAAGTTGCACATAGGCCTACATGTAGGTGATGGACTGTCCCTTTTTTTTAAGTAAGAAAAGGAAAGATGCTCTGAACTCAGAGTTATCTCACTTCTTCCAGTGGAAAGCAACACACAGTGTACTGTAGCCCTGAAAGACAATTCGGATCAAGTTGCAAACTCTGTTAGGTGCTATATATAGCTCACCAGGATATTGTAGATACACAAACAGCATGAAGCGTCACACACACACACACACACACACACACACACACACACACACACACACACACACACACACACACACACACACACACACACAGAAAGGCTGAGTAGCAGAAAAGAAAACCTGTAGTGTCTCTCTCTCTGAGAGCATGTTCAAGTGCAGCATTATCACACCACATTCAACAGGCTGCACTGAGCAGGGTCATGGGTTCTCATAAGGTTAACACACACACACACACACACACACACACACACACACACACACACACACACACACACACAGAGAGAGAGAGAGAGAGAAAGAGAGAGAAAGAGAGAGAGAGAAAGAGAGAGAAAGAGAGAGAGAGAAAGAGAGAAAAAGGGTGTGAGAGAAAGAACACTTCACAGGCTGTATGCCAACATTTAGCTATACATGTATAATACCTACGATTATAATAGTGGTAAAGACTATTACCTATTACAACATACACATGTTGACTGTTAACTTTAAGCAGCAAACCGTTTTAGTTTCCAGGTATAAACTTAGCATGACGTCCAGCTTGAACGTGTGTAACTGAATCACAGCGCGGCAGGAAATGCCCATTACAATAAAATATTTGTAAATACCATAGATCCATTTGGTCTACGTTAAAGCCGACTCTGGCCACAGTGACAGTAACGAGGCATATAGTGTTAGGCAGCGGCAGCATTAACAGCATGTTGGTGGTCTCCACATGCCCACGCAGAGTCTGTGTTGAAGTGACAGGTAACGTTATGGTTACGCAGTCTGTCACCTTACTCAACACGATTTAGCTGCTTAGCACAAAACCATACAAATGCTGCTTTGGCTGCATCTGTCAGATTAGCTTCCTGACAAGCTAATATTGGTCCTTTACACGTTTATGGATGCACACGTTCTTATCGGCACGTGAAAACATACAGTTGAGCAAGCACCGCAGTCTCGTTAGGAGAATGTAAGGACACATGCCCCTGATGTGAACCCCGGCGATCACAAGTGGGGACTTGCTGCGCCAGCCAGGTCCACGGGCTAACTTAGCATGCTAATTCATGTCTTCGCTAGGCTACTTGCTTGTAAACTGACGTTGCCGTAGCACACATCTGCAAGCGAACCAATGCTAGCTAACGGGATTTGAACTTTGTTATTGGCTTGCTAGCGACCCGAAGACTTCCTAAAAAGAAGAGAAAGTTAGACGAGTCCACACTTTAAGGAGACGGCTCTGAAATAGGCGAACAGCTAGCACGCCTCGGCAGTGACAGTGTTGTGAAATGCTGTGTACTGTACCTGGTGTGTGAGATCAGAAGAGGCCGATGTCAGGACTGACGGCCAGTCGACATTCCCCGGAGTGGCCGCCGCCGCCGCCGCCACCGCTTGCTCCGTTCGCCGTAACACTGCGCAAGATGGTCCCGATCCCGATGTTTGATAAGAAAGGAGCTGGTGCAGTTTGACGGGGGTTTCGGATGGTGATAAACAACACGGCGTGTCTAGGTTGAAGTTTCGCTTGAAATCAGGGGACGCGTCACCTTGCAGCGGTTCATGACTCCCACTATTCAAGATGTAGAAGGGCAGGACGTTGCATTTCTCTGCGAGTCCATATCACTCCCAGCCACTGACAATAATTAGTGTGGCCACACGGGCATCCGTATGTCACTGTAGGATACTGATCTGTCATGCTGGACTACTGTGCTGCCTGACAGTCTGATTTGTTTCAGGGTTATATGAATGGCAATGCCAGTCACTTCAAAAATATTAATATGTATAGACCTGTTCCATTCAGATGAAGTGGATGCGATTAAAATGTGTCCCACAGACATAAAATGCACTGTATTTGCCTTTACTAAAATGTGTGAGAATGAATCAATAACATAATAGGTGATTTATTTCAATTTCATTAGACACATCTCATCCAGCAAATCACCCTTTCCATCTCAGACCGCATTTCTAATGGACACCACCCTGCAGTAGATTTCAAATTCAAGGTAGAAGTAGTAGAAGAAACTGTAAACTGAGCTCAGGCGCTTCAGGTTTGGGGAAACCATTATAAAGTTACTCAGAGTGAAGATCCAGTTGTTGCACTGTTAAACCTGCTCCTCTTTTTTTCCTTCCGTTGAATAGGCTACTCCCTCTGGTGGTATGGGTAGCACAAGTAGGCTTGGCAACGTACTATCAGGTGCACTTGTGATAAAGGTCTTTCTTGCAAATACATAATAAATAATAAAAATAATAAAAATTGAGATGGGAGTAAGTGATGTTTCATACAAATTATTATATAGGAAAGGCTGACAGAGTGCATGTGTTTAACTGCAGCCATTAAAACACACTTATAGAAGGATATACTGTATCTAGGAGCATCATGAGACATCTATTGCTTCCGGTGCTGGCTAACACTTAACCCTACCAGAGTGTTTGTAATAATCAAGGGAACATAGGGCATTGTTCAGGCGGAGCGTACATCTTATATTCTTCTCTTGTCCAGATATTGCAACAATTTTCACTTGCAACAGTTGCTTCTCTAACCTCTAAGATTCAAGTTTCTAGACCACCCACAATGTAGGGATTTCTTTCTTTTTTTTGTTGAAAGGATGAATAAGAAAACTTTATTTTTATGATGCAACCAGTTAAATATCAGAGAAGGACACATACAATGCAAGTCGTAAATCATTGAGGAAGGAGCTGCAATGATTTATACAGAGAGGGAGAGGAATAAAACACAAATCTGCAGTGGATACGAGTCAGAATGGAGCAGGGGAAATAATCACAAACCACAGAGGTGACGTGCTGAGACTCCCTGACCTGCAGACATGGAGCGGGAGCAGGCAGACCAGACAAAGTCGTGCAGGAGACTGACCACTGTCTTCATGACCTTCTCCTTCCAGACAACACAGAAGGGACTGGCATTAATCAGCCGACAAAGCGCCATCACACCTGTTGGCATCAGACATTTTTAATCATTGAGTAATTAAATAGCTTGAGATTTTAATTATGCCATCGGGTAGAGATGTGCATTATTCTGCCATTATATGCCAAATCAGAATGGAAATAAGCTCAGATAAGCTTTTTCTTCCTTTTGTTTGAATAACTAAATTAAAGGATAAGGATGGTGATTGGACCGAGGCATCTTGTTTTTCTCATTGTTCTTTTTTCCCTTCGAGTTGAGATTGTGTAGATTCCCTCATTGCCAAACAAGAGTCTCTCCTGCCAAATAGACCAGCTCGGGGATATATAAGAGCAAACAAAACAGCCCATAGACAGAGTATGCAGCATTTGTATTTTATGATGAAAATGCAAAAAAAAAGATGCTGTGAACCCCCCGAGATATGTTTTATCTGAGTCCATTATTCTCTGCTGGTGTATGGCGGGACAGAGGAATGAGCTCAATTAGATGAGGAAATGAGAGGAGAGGAGACATTTAGAACCAGGTATTTGGAGGGAAAGAAAATGAAACATTGGAGGAAGGTCAAGAGAACATAAGAAAGGAGCAGTGGGGAATGAGAGAACAGGAGAGAGAGAGAGAGGAGGGAGATATTGAGGATGAGAAAGTGAAACTATGTTGTCATGGAAACTGGCATGGATCTGAAGAGCAAAACAAGAATGTAAATTGGTTTACCCTTAGGGAATGTGATGACGCTACAGGGGAGAAATAAGCAGGGAGATTTATTTGAGAAGACCTTCCATAACATTATGTGCAAATAAAGAGATTTGAAACAAAAATAATTGTATTTTAGTAATGATGATGACAAACTATGGATCTTTGAATTTAGAGGCATTCAGCATCTACATATGGAGACGGTTGGTAGTTGTGAGTTTCAGCCCTCACATATGTAGGCTGAGTATAAATGAGTAATTAAAAAATTTATAATTTTGGGAGGTGCAGAGGTCAGTGTGAGAGTGTGAATTAAAACTTGTGAATCGGCTACAAGGAATGTCATTTTCAGGATGGAGATGCATGTTAGCCCTCTCACGCTTTTCATTCAATAATATTACAGATGACAGGATTCAAGCCTAAATGTCTGCTTTCCGTCTTTAGAAAGCCAACTGTCAGCAGCTGCAAGAAGAAAAAGAAAAAGTTTGTACCTCATCATTATTTCCCCCTCTCACATATGTGATTTTTCACGATGCCAAAGCCTTTGCCGACATTTTGCTCAGAAAACATTCCTCTTTTTCAGTCGACTCCTGGAATCCCATCATTAGATATGATTTTATTCGGCCAGAGATGATAGGAATGTTGCCAAGAAACTAATGGTTTCCGTGGTGACAAACACTACCACTGCCATTGTGTGTAGCAACGCAGGAAGTCAAGTCCCTCACCTACAATCTCTACCAGCACATTCAGAGTGGGAACAGAGAACATCTGAGAACAGCATGTACTCAACAGAGAATAGCTCGTGCTCTAACGTGCGGGTTCTTGTACAAAAGAATCACAAATCTTCAGGTTTTGTTTTTTGAAATAGTATGGATTTCACCTATAATATTTGTAGGAAAGGCTGTTCGCCACTTTATGTGTACAATACAAAACACACAAGTGCAAGAGTAGGTGCATTAAAATACAGGACTTGACTAAATTGAACTGAAATTGCATAATGCATTGAAACATTGTAGTGTTGAGTGTCATTAGCAGTCAGAATCCTAAATATTTCAAACAGAAAAGGATCAACTTGAGAATGCAGTAAAGCACAAAACAAAGTGGCAATGATGCATCAGTGGTTGACATTGATACACAGCTTGAATAACCTAATAACCAGCAGCCATGTGAAGATTTGTCTATTTGTTCAGTGAGAGCGTAATTGTAATTGGGGAGGAGCGGTTGCCGTGGCGCCTGGTGCAGGCACTGATGCACAGGAGCGGTATCTCAAACAGGTGGTTTTCCAGATGGGCAGAGTCAGCAACAATCATGTTTTCCTCTTGGTTTTACTTTTTAAAAAATCATGCAGGTCTTGGATGGAGGGCAGCCAGCAGACGCAGAACATGACAAACTGCTCAGAAAAGGATCAGGCAGAGCCAGACCACGCAGAGACGCATGCTGAACATTTCTTTGATCCGCATTCTGACAATTTGCTGCGACGTCTTCAAGCTGTAAGTGTTGAGACATGAAGAGCATCTTTCAGTCAAACTGTATCTGAGGCTTTCGATGCATCTAATCGACTCTGTGTGCAGTGAGCTGATTACCAGGGGGAGATGAGCGTGTGGGTTCTGGTAGAGGTCAATCTAATCTCCACAGTCTTGTTTGTGTTATGATCAAGGTTGTTGGCACACCTAAATACCCATGTGGCCAATTCTCTGAAGTAGATGGCCAAGTTGTTTTCTTGGATGAGGTCCGGATTGGAGGTGATTTAAGGTAATGTTGAGTAGTTCTGGTTCAGTGATTATCACACTGACAGCAGAGGGTTCATTAAAATACGTTAAAAATGTCGTCTCGCTCATTGGGATTGGATGGGATGGTTTTACACAAACACAAATTCTACATTTATTGCTAGACAAGTGATTGATCTAATTGAGAAACAAAGTATAGACCCAAATAAGTCACACATTATGTTCAGGTAAAGATAAGAAGAACCCCTTGCACTAAAATACCTAAACATCCCCATGATGGCAAAATACCCATGGTACGTTCAACAGACAGATAAGCGACGTTGAGCTGGGAGAGCATGCTTAGCAACTACAAAGTGACTAAGTTGATCACTTGGCAGGAATAACAGCAGACTAGCGCAGGATTTAGACAGTATCAGTTAAATCCGCTTACATGGATCGAAAAGCTTGGGATCATTACTATACAAATTAAGTTTAAATATTTCGCTAATAGATCAAGTAGTCCACTTTTACAGTGTTCATTGTTGGTCTTTTCATACATGACAACATATGGAGAAAAAAATGCAGAAATGCACTGAAACCACCCAAGTTGTGGCTTAGTAGGCTATTTTCACTACTGATGTTACTGCATTTGTAAACAGCACATTAGTCTATATTAGTCATATTAGTCATTAGCCTAATTATAATTTGAACTACTGTAAGCTATGTTGTATATACAGTTGTCTATTATAGTGGATTTGAATTATACACAGTACAGTCATTTCATTTGCACAGCAATTTGAAAAGTTTGAATACTGTACTGTGTTTTGAAACAGTCAATACAATTCAGTAAATAGCGAAGCTGTCCGTTTCATTACTTTATATCCCTGTCATTATACAAATGTCAATCAGATGGTAATCTGCATGAGACATGTGTTCTAGTCTCATTTCAGATTTAGTCCAAGTTTGTTTTATCAGGTCAGAGTGACAGTCAAAGTTCTAACATTTGCACTCTTTTCATTGACAGGAGCAGCCAGTAGATGGCGGTAGAGTTCCTCCGTTGAAATCCACCGTGAGCATGATCAGTCATTCCACGGGTATGATTCATAGAAAAAGCAGAAGAAAAAAAAGTTAGATTCCAAGTATGTTCACATCAGACTCCAGGTGTCTTTCAAAATATTTTGTATGAACTGCCATTTTGGTGCTGGGTTGGCATAGCATTCCCAATCCTCTGCAACACAAGCCAAGCGCATAACACTTTTTAGAGACTGGATCAATGCATAAACATATCTTTCTTATGTTTATAAAACTACAAAAGTGCACAAACTAATATTAAACACATTAAAAGTTTGAAAGTGAAAGTGAAAGGAAAGCTAAAAAGTACCTCCAGTACAAACATTATGTTCTCTAATGTACCATCAGCGCCAAAGAAAATCTGTTTAATGACAATCAATGGATAGTTGCTTTGTGGGTGTCATTGTTTTGGTTTTAAAGGAATACTTCACGCACAAAATGACAATTTGTATATCAATTACTCTCCCAGTGTCACCTTGAATTCTTGAAGAAAGTTTTCCCTGCAGGCCTCCACGGTGAACGAAGAATCAAAAAAACAAGACAATTCTCGATGAATTAAAGTAAGTGGGGTAACATCAATATCAAAACATCCGTTTGCAAACTCTCACACGACTCGTGCAGTATAATCGAAGTCTCATGTATCCACTCGTATGCTCGCTACTTCCCAAACTTAGTATTTATAACACTACAACACTAAGTGAGTCTTGGATTGTACTGAACAAGTTGTGTGAGAGTTTAGAAATATATGTTTTGATATATCTTTGCTGTTGCTATTTCAATTCCTCAAGACTTTTCTCTGTTTTTGGATTCTTCGTTCACCGTGGAGGCATGCGAGAAAAACAAAGTTTTCTCCAGGAATTCAAGGTGATATGGGGAGAGTAGTTGATACACAAATGGTCATTTTTTCAAGTATTCCTTTAACTAAAGGCATTAATAAGCAACGTTTTATTTGAGCTCAACTCCAATCTTTCAGAAAAATCTGATACTATATGTGAGAAGACTACAAATCAAAAAATCGCTGTACAATAACGTGTAACATCCGCCCGGTTGCAACTGTGTGTATTTACATTTGTGAAGGTAATGGGAGACACAGAGCAGGCCATGCCTATGAAGTTTAATGGGGCCACATGAGGTGAGGTCCTGCACTGTTTGTGAGTTGAAGCTTGACCCTAAAAAGGTTATGGGGACTGGAGGTGTTACTGTGACCTTTGGTAAAGCTCTGAATGCCGGGCCCTGCCTGCTCAGGTCTCACAAACACAGTGAGTGTAGACGTACATATGGCAGTCTCCCTTTGAAACAGTGAGAGCTCAAAACAATCTGGATCCTATTAAATCCTTTTGTCTCTCTCCCGTTCTCCCCTCCTGGTTGTGCTGTCTGTTTTTACTTTGTGTTATTCATATTCATTCCATTACGACCCCTCCTCCCCTCCGTATCATGCGTCCCACAATGCATTTCGTCGAGACTGCTGGGCAGATGTTTTCATGAACCATATGAATCCTGTGCACAGAAATGTTAGACAAACTTGGACATTGAACACAAAGCTGGGAAATAATCCTCAAAATTGAATAATGAACAGGCTCGTGTGAGATTTCTTTCATACTATAAAACTACACAGAGCTGTAAAAGAGACAACCATCTTATTCTATTGATCCCGGCAGAAATCCTTGCCCCAACCCACATGACAGAGCAGCTGGCTGAGAGCGGCCTCATCTGGAACTGCCATCAGTCGCTTGTTAAATGCAGTGTGCGAGTGGGGAGGGAACATGGCAGCATGCGGTCTCAGCCAATCCATAACCAGACACTGGGAACTGTGCGCACAAGCTGCAGGTCACAGAGCAGTTTGTTTAGTGTGTGTGTGTGTGTGTGTGTGTGTGTGTGTGTGTGTGTGTGTGCGCTACATGCCTATGCTGGACCAGACCGTGATATAGAATCTGCGCTCCCTCCTCTCCCTCTGAATCCTGTCTAGGTAATTGATCCCAGACTGGACATTTGAGTTGCCAGCAGCGATTCATATCGTTTTTATCTTTTAGACAAGCCCTCTACTGCTTCCAGATGGGGAAGGCACTCCGGGGTTCAAGTTTGTTTTTGAAAAAAAGAAATGTAATGCTTTAATGTCTTTACCTTACAAAAACCATGCAGCAAGAGGAGAAACCATACGGCTGCTCACAGATTTGTGACGCTCTGTAAAACTCGGAGGCCATGTAGAGTTTGTTTATCTTTGTTGGTGTTTGTTTACGTGGCTACTGTATGTGTGAATGGAAGCATGCTGGTGACAGTGTAAGTGGTTTTGGAAGAGGTATGAGTTCATAGGACAGCTTAGATCTTTTGAGTACGGCTTCATGTTGTCATGTGTGTGCAAAACATGACATTATTCATACAATTGTATACGTTTATTGTTTTAAATATTTAAGCTTAAGGGTACATTTACATAAAAATAAGATTTTTTTTGTGTTTTTTAAAAAGAAATGTATTGTTCTGGACACACCCAGTCCCCCAGTGTGTATGAGTTAAGGTCTACTGCACAAACACCTTAACGCCACCATTATAAATGCAGCTCTTCGTGGCTAAGTGAATCAGTCGCCATTCTCCATTCAAAGTTTTCAAAAACAAAACAATAGGCCCATAGTTTATCTTCCAACTGTGCAACACAAGTCTCTTTCTACTCATAATATCCATAGGGTCCAAATAATGAGAGAAGAAAAATTAATTACCTTTTCACGGTCACCTTTCCCACCCAAAAAGCTCTTTTGACCTCCTTCATATAAATGGCAGAAACCACTTCAGAATGAGTAAGTATCCATTTTAGAAGCTTGTAAAGTAGCTAAAGGGAACAGAAGGACGGGAGGATTTGATGATGGGTTTTAACCTTTTGTCTTACATGGAAACATCTGTTACATGTTACATTCAGGCGTTTGGGATTACAAGAAACTGTCCAGCCGAGTCATAAATACAGATGAATGTCAAGCTGGCGATAAAGTTTGTTTGTCAAAAAATGTTTTCAATGTATAAAGAACTTTTTGTCATGCAAACAAATTATTGTTCACAGACTTTTACTTTGAGTCATTTGAGACTTTCATCACATCTTGAGTAAAAGAACAGGGAAATACACATTTAGTTTCAGAGGCTCTATAGATTAGTTTTTACATTTTTCTGTGTTTTTTTTTTATTTAGTGGGTGGCTAAATTTATGATCTCAATCTATACAGCCATTAACTTTTTAATAGTGATAAAATACTGCAATAAGCCATGCAGCGTCCTTTTAAGTTTACAATGTTAATCAGCTACATAGCAATTATAAAGCAACATAATTATAAGCATCACCATATGTGATTTGAGGCACTAAAACATTGAGCCCGTGTTGGCTAAGTGAGTTAACATCAGTGTTGTATTAGAATAGGAAAATGTAAAGCATATTTTTTCTTCATAAGAAATGAAATGGATGGAACACATCCTCCTGTTGTCCTGCATGCTGGAAGAGCTCTCAAAAAGATGGCGTGCACGTTAATCCTGCTTTCACTCACTCAAAGTGACTATAAGTTTAAATGGCAAAGAGTTGCTTAAATGGATTTCATTAGTGTTACTTCATCAGCTGCATTACATGATCATCAGTGCTATTGGTTCAGACTGGAGCCAACAGACGGGTGGAGTAATACATACCCATTAGCAGCAAGGAGTTATGAACTGACTCGATGCTGAGATCATAGTTGGTTCCATTAAGTCACTATAGATTATAGATAGATTTATTCCTCTAAAGTTTCAACACTTTTTAGCATGACGACATGTTGTTAGGTCCAGAAATTCACATGAACTCATAATTAATGTGAAGTTGTCCTGTGAATTTGGCAGTGATAGCCTGCTTATTCCATTTAAGAGAATGGAAGACATTTTTAAGGATTGTAATGATATTTTGATGCATTTAAAAAACAAAAAAAATGTATGTAAAAAATGTCATATGTCAGAAATTAATTCCAGCTGCATATTAAGCAAACTCATGTGCTATCCTGACCAAGGCTGAGAAACTCTACTGTAAGGACCAGCAGATTTCTGCCACTTGTGCATCAGACAGCATCGTGCCAGCCAGCATCCTGCACGTTCACACCCCCGCTTACACTAATTAGTGGTGTGCTCGTAAATTACACACGCAATATATATTTTTTAAGACAAAGGAGTTAAACCATGTTTGACAACTCCATTACACCAATGGAAACAAAATAGTTATTTCACTGCCATGTTTGAAAGCATTTATGAAGCAAATCTTTGGTTTTAGGGAAACCTCTCAACATTTAAATTGTCGACCTGCCAATAACGTTGGCTTCTGTTGAGGGAGTTTAATGCAAAGTGTTCCCAAAATGCTGTAGTATAAACAGTTTAAACAAGGAGACAAGCTTCCCAGTGACAGCGAAATATGTCGTCTGACACTGAAGGGAAAGACAGGAAGTTAAGCTATTTAAACACCTGTGTTTCTGCATGTCTTAGCACATTTACCCCACATCACATGTTATATAATAATTTTTGAAAGCATGATATAGTTTCAGGTTCAGGTGTCCTTGTCATCTTCTAGGTGTTCCCATTAGTTTCCCATTCTTTTCAGAAAAATCAATATGCAAAGACTTTCAACTTTGATTTAATCCATCACAGTGAGCATTATGTCTGTTTTTAATGTCACATTGTTGGATGGTAATGCAGATTAACTGGAAACGTCTGGAAAAAAATAAATGTGATGTTCACTGTAATGTATTACATTACATTCATTAACAAATGAGATATAACGCGTTAATTAGTGAGCTTTAGCCGTATTTGTTTAACCTTTGGACTGAGCCAGGCTAGCTGTTTCCCCCTGTTTCCAGTCTTTATGCTAAGCTAAACTGGCCAGCGGCTGGCTGTAGTCACATATTTAGAGTACAGATAGTAGACGGGTATCGATCTTCTCATCTACCTCTCGCCTAGAAAGCAAATCATATATAATATGTTGAACCATTTCTTTAAAGCACGCGAGAAAACTAGTATGGTCCTTTAAATGATCACGCTGGCCACCCAGTCTCAAGGCAGTTACAATACTTTTTTGTGGCAATTTGGGCATTTCTTGTCATTGAGACTATATGTAGGCATTTGATTTTACACAACTAAAGCTTTGGTTCTGGTTTGGCACAAACACATTTAACAAAGGACAATATTTGTGACAAAAAAAAAGAAACAAAGAAAGAAAGGTTATAAACTAAATCAAGCATCCATCTCATTCTTAAGCATCTTGTGAACATACACCCGCTTCAAATGATATCAGCCAAATAAATGGTCGTAATCAGTGGTTATCTGCATCCTAGATATCTGTTAGCTGGGGCCTACTTCCCCTACAGGTAGGCTCAGAACGCCATTATCATCTATTCACATGGTTGATCACCGATACGAATGCAAGAAAGCGGTAACCTCTAGCAGCCGTAGTAATTATGACAGCAGCAAAGGACATAGTATAAAGACGGATAGCCACACTGCCTAGGGTGGGAGGAAGGTGACGATAGATGGGTCAAACAAATACAGGACTTTCACCCAGGAGACCGGGTAAGCAAAGTGGCGTAACGTAAGCAATTTACGCAATGTTATTGTAGGTTATGCTACTTAACAAACGTAGGCATACTTTATTTAGTTTAAATTTTTTTGCGCCTATACCTAACGTAACTGAAGGTGAAACAAAACAAAGCTACGACCCTTTCATAATGTTATACATGCACCTTCTCGCCTACTTCTGAAACAATACGAGTGGTAGTGAACTGATCACGCCCATTTAATGACCTGATCACATCCCAAACGGGTGCCATGCACAGGTGTTTAGTTTCTGGGACGTAATTAAGAGTTTTTGGAACTTGCTCACTGTCCTTATAACCACACAAACCCCATAAATTACAATAGTAACAGAACATGCTCTAAGATCGTAAAGATCAAGAGGAATAAACTTGTTGTTCTATCATCAAAGCAGGACTTGCTGCAGTCACTGTACACTTCAGTGTGACCCTATAGGCAATTTAAAACAAAGTATTTAAAACCATCAAATTAAATGTTCGTTGAGAAAACCACGGTGTGAACTTCGCTCTCCCGATCTAATATGATGACATCCTGACTAAATACATTAAACCAGAGAAAGCGCAGCCAAAAGAGCCTAAAGCACTGGATTATTGCATGTTCCTTTTGTTCTCTGCTCTCAGCTGCCATGGGAGGCTCTGGAAAACAAAGAGGTCTATGACAGACCACCTGCTCAGAGAGGATTGTGGGTATGAGCTACTGTACACTAAACAGCTGAACCAGGAGCAGTGTGAGGGTCCCGTGGGGAGGGAGGCTGGAGAAGGGGGCGGTGTTGGAGGGGGGTTGTGGGTAGGCTGGTCCAGACGAGGTGGTCTTGTAGAAATGGTTGCAGGGGTCGTGGCTGTATGTGGCATATCTGCTCCCCAGATCCTGATGGACAGTGGTCAAGTCTGCGCTCAGTACATAAATACTCCACGCTACATTAGACGCCAAAGCCTTTCCACATGTTGTTTGCAGAAGGCCTCTATGGTGCTTAAACCCCAATCCCCATCTGGCTCTTTCCAGGTCAGCTAGTCCAGGACTTCACACACGTTCCCTGACATTGACCTGCTTTCTGCTTCACAGGAGGGGCGAGTGCCAGGCCCTCTGTAGTCCTGTGGTTTACATACCCAACGTAGCATGTCGCAAGCGCCACTCAGACCAGCACACTGTAAGAAATGACCACAGTCAGACCCTGTTTAGCATTACACTGAGTCTCAAGATTGTATCCTGCGGAAACCAAAATAAAACTTCTGTCAGCGGAGTGAGACAACTCTTGTTAGATCCAATGTGGGTTCTCTTGTTACAGAGCTCTGAGTGTAAACATCTTGAAACAAGGCAGAATAAGCAGATCTCAAGGGAACTACATTTGATTCGAGTAAATCACATGCACACAAGTTGATTCAAATTTGGAACAAGATATATAATCTCACCCTAATGACAGATATTTCTTCTTGTTTAGAGGAAAAACAAGATGTCAACACTCAACATGAAACTAAAGAAGTTCCTATGATATAAGTTTTGTGCAGTGGAAGTGATCAACTGTAGTTTGGCTCTGAGAGCAAATTTAAAGTCGAGCTTATCCATTCAAAATCAGAACAAGACTTCTCAGTTCTAGGTCTATATATATCTATATCTATATCTATATATATAGATATAGATATATATCTATATATATAGATATATATCTATATCTATATATCTATATATATAGATATAGATATATATATATATATAGACCTATATATATATATATATATATAAAGTATTTATATAAACACTTATTTCTTCACATACTTACAGTATGTACAGAACAGTCCTGTCTACTCTTTACCTTACTTGTTTAGCTTTTTTTGTCCTTTTCCTATCTGTTATGTTTATTTCACTGTAAGTGCATCGAGAGAGATGCAAAGAAACTCAAATTCCTTTTACTTTTGATAATCACACAAATCACACAGATTGCAATATTTTCAATATTATTTCAGCATTTTCTGGAAGAAGTGGAATTACCTCGCCCCCACTGATCTATTTTGTCACTTGTAAGAAAACTTGATGCTAGTCCTACTTTGAACCTAAATGAGTAAGAAAACAATTTGTGAATTCGTAAGAAAACAATTTGTGAATTTGTAAGAAAACAATAGTAGGAAAACTGTTTGTGCATTAGTGAGAAAACAAGTTGTGCATTAGTAAGAGAACATTAGTAAGAAGACATTTTGAGCACGGCTGCAGGACTGCAGAGGTTGTTGGTATAGCTTTTCTGTAGAACCATATTTTGTGCCTGTGTACTCCTGGGGCTCAGTTGAGGAGAGGGGCCCCTTCCTGCTGCCCTTGTCCCAAGGCCAGTCAGCTGTGGCTGTGCTCTGCTCTGCTCTGTGATTCAGGTAGAGGCCCAACAGGGAGCCCTCTGCAGAGGAAGCCAGCATGGCGACGTCTGAGGCTGTGAGATGATGGAAATGGAGGTCATGGGGGTGGGCCTCCGTGCATTACGAGCACAAGCCTCTGCACAGCCTTGTTACCGCCGCTCTGCCTGCCTGGTAGATAAATGATGATAGAGAAGAAATATACTGTAGGCTGGCTAATAAATGTTCCCCTGTCTGCCAGAAAAGTACAACAGCCTCGCTTCACCTCCGCAATGTGTGGTCCCTGACACAACTGTCAACTGAAGAAAAAGCAGAAAGGAAGAGGAGGAGGAGGATGAGGAGGAGGAAGCCTTACAGCTGCAGCCAGCTTGAGATGTATGGGACTCAAGTCTGAGGAATGGCGGAGCACAGAAAACTACAAATTATTACACTTATTACAAATAAGAGGAAGTCAACATTGTTAAACGCTGTACAACTCTGATAAAAGTTACAGAAAGAGTTGCATAAATAAACACAGTGGCTGTACAGCATTGTGAATCTCATTCTTATTAACTGATAAGTGGAAACACACATCCTCACTGTAAGCCAAGACAATTTTTCTCATCCAGAGATTGAATCATCTGCTGTTAAGCTTTAGTAACACATTCCAATACAGGTGGTCCTGTGAAATGAGAGGTTAGCTTTGCTTTCAACAATGCCAGTGGTAATGACTGATCTAATCATAGGGCACACTCACGGAACCCACCTGTTTTGCCAGCTTTGCTCTCACATAAAGTGCAGTGCAGCCAAGCGCTCACAGTCGGGGCGGGTGGCACATGTTGGGGTGGCACTAATGTGTTACCCAGATCCCTATACAGTCCCAGCTATCTGGGTCTGATTCTGTTCTCTCATCTGCTGCCAAGAACAAAAAAAGTTGCTCAAGCTTGGCCTGGCTGGATCCACTCAATGGGGCACTGCACCTGAGAGCTTTTACAGGGCTAAGAGGGTCCAGATAAGATGCAACCTTCCGCTTGTCGCTACCCCACCCCCCCCCACACACACACACACACACCGACCACCGCACAAAACATTTTCGCTTTTCAACGACTCACATTTTCCAGTCGCCTTGTCTTCTTCTTATCCTTTTTTTTTTTAGTTGCAAGCAGCCAGGCAGCAAATCAGGCAGGCACCCAGCAGATGTGGCAGGCCCTTGTGTGCAGGACTGCAGCACTTAGAAAGGATGTGCTTCACCAGTAAAGAATTTGGTCAGCTCTTACTCAACAGAACAGGACTTGCCGGTCCCATTAATGACAAATCACACTCCTTCTCTCTTTTGTCATAGCTCGGACATTATAGCTGGTTCAGCAGCTGCAAGACGTTGTTGTCACGGTTGTGTCAGCGGCGTAGCTGCACTGGCATGTGATTAAAGTTTTACTGTGCACAAAAGGAATATACTATTTTGAGGATAATTGTATAGCTTGTGTGAGGCGTAATTCAGATCAGATACAATAAAATGTTTCTGATAGATTTCTGGCAGACTGTGGGCCGATGCTGAGATGCCAATGCTGCCCTTCACAGTTAATAACATGTTTTGCCATGTCTATTATTTACCCTGGGGTATTGGCCAGTGGTCTGCAAATAACTGCCTTCCAGAAAACACCAAGTTAAAAGTCTCTCAAAATGTGTTAACTCCTCATAAAATTGTTGTCCTGCTTTTCTGTATTTTCTGCAGGAAAACCAGACATGCTGCACACTCTTTGGCCTGCCACACAGTACTGGTATAATCTACTCTTAAAGGTGTTAAATTCCAAATTCAGAGTATTATTATAGCAGCAAACAACTAACCGCGCGTTCATGTTATTGCAAGTGAGTTGTATGTGTGGCTGCCACTCTGCTCTGTGCTCATACGGTGGTTATTGCCGGCGTCGTTGTGAAAGCGAAACTCCCACCCTCAGGTTGACACCATTGGCTCTGTCAGATCGGTTGCCGCTGTTCGCGCCGTTAGTATCGTTAGCTGGTAGCACTCTTGGCTGCTAGCCGTCGCCCTGTTGATAGCCGTGTGTTTACTAGCTTGTCAGTGGTTCCCTGACACATCTTTGAGATTCATCTTGCAGTCCACTCTGCCCTCAGAAACCATGTTGTTTTATATCACATTTTTATTACATCTGTCTGTCTTCCAGCAACCTTCTAAATATAGTCCTCCTCTCCCCCCCGAAAGAGCTGAACGCTAAGTCCTCACTAATTAGAGCCTTCTCCTCAGTCTGGGGTTGCCTCCAGTCAGAGCAGGTTTATTGGCTGCTGCTTCAACTTCTTCTGTTGCAGCCAGCAGGCCCAAACACCAGCCAGAGGCTGTGAGAAACAGATTTTTTACTGGTGGCTGTTTTCGTGGCACCACTAATGATGCTCACGGTTTGTCTCCTCCTAAATCTAGAATCAGAACCTTTTTTCATTACAAGAGGTACTTGCATGCAGATAATTGAGTGTCATACTTCAACAAGCCTTTAACGATTTCAATATCAATGCATAAATAATGCAAAAAGCATGAATTGTTGAGCGTCTATATGCACTGCTTCCAAGATTCACACATCTACACAGTCATGAGCAATGTAGTTATGTTGTGAGCCAGCTGTGGTTTTATTCTGGCTGCACGCCTCTCATAGGGTAAATAATAACTTGCATTTGTTGAGAGGGAGCCTCCGCCCCGAGTTTCCACCCTTGCCAGGCCTTGGTTTTTATTTCACATTGGAGGTGATGGAATTTCTAAAAAGGCTATCTCCACCGGTTTATTTAATAATATATGAAGCGGTGGCATCATCCTGACACCCGACACCTTTCACTCTCAGGTCTAGCCATTAGCCCAGTCATGAGTGGACGAGCTGGAGAGACAGGCAAAATGGAGCGACACTGAGGAGGTGGACGTATTGATGAATAATTTAAAGTGAATCCAGTGTAGTTTGAAAGAATTCTCCCTGTCAGTTCTTCAGCCTCGCTCAGCCTCGCTCAGTCACTCTCAGCGTATACTGCAGTGTGGACTGGAGAGGAGATTTTCACCTCTGCGATAGGCTTTAAATAGCATCCCGACTTGAGATGACAGGAAGTCTGAGGATGATTCCTTATTTCTGCTTGCTCCTTTGCTGGCTGGCTCTTCCTCTACAAGGTAAAAGATTATTGTGCTTTAGCTTAGAGAACAAAGAGTTGGAGACAAGTTGGGGCGAGTAGCAGTTCTTCTCTTTATCACAAACTGCTGCCATTATTATGTCAAATTGCTAAGCGCAGCCAGAGTCATAAAATTTGATCCATCAAATAGGCCAGAGGCAGATAAACCTACAAGTGTGTTTAATTATGTGTTGCTCATCCTCAAGAGACGACTCAGTCCATTCCTAACAAACTGTGAGGTCTTGTAAAAGTTTTCAGAAGATACTTATTAATAAACATCTGTCAATACTGAGCTTGTTGGGGCTTTTTGTCGTTGTGTAGAAACACAAGAGCTTTTCTTTCCGTACAGTAATAGTAACTGACTCGGGGCGCCTTGTGTTACAGCTCTGGAGATACTTGACCCCGAGGAGGTGGAATACATTCGCTCCCATGCTACAGCGACAGTGGGAGGCTCAGTCACCTTGGACTGTGGTTCCACCATGCCGACCATCTTCATCTGGGGCTTCACCAAACCAGGAACTGATAATAACATAGCAGTGGCTTACAACTACGGACAAGGCCCAAAGCTCCAGGTTCAGTCGAGCAGCCTGGGCCACATGCATGTGCCCGTCAACACTTCGGCTTTAGTCATGGAGGAGCTTCAGAGGGATGCAGAGGGGATGTACACCTGCCAGGCTTTGTATGATACTGACGAAGGGGCCAGGATAACTTTCTACTTCACCCGGCTGGATGTGGACGACGACTGATGATGACACTCTGCTGTCTTTTGTTTAAATCGGTCTCATCTCGTCAAAAGTGTGCTGCATTAATGTCCACTTCACTGTGTGTTTCGTCTGCTTTAAAGAGTTAAATTTCCCCAAAAATATTGTCAAACTTCTAGCCATGCAGGATAGCTTTGGTCTTATTTGCCCAGGATTTGAGATATATATCAGATATATAGGACTTTGCCCCCACCACAATACAATGAAGGGGAATGAAATTTCATACAGTAAAGGGGAAACTACACCAAATTTACAAAATAAAATATGTTTTCTCACCCTGGGAAGTGCTTCTCAAACTGTGAAAAAACAAACAGCTGTTGACTCTGAAGGGAGCTTTGTTAAGTCTGAGACAAAAAGCCTGTGTTTGGGTAGAGTTTGCAAGATGGGGGTGTTTACCAAGCACAACAAAAAAAAGCTATTGAGTTGCATAATGGGAAGTAAAGGATCCAGCATTTTGACCTATACAAGGAGGGACTAAAAAGTAGATCTCAGTCTCCTCTGCATTGATTTTGACCATTTTCATTTTAATCTGGGAGTTTGTGAATCTAGTGAGTCCTCCCACTTTATTGGGAGTCCAACACAAATTGCTTGGAGAACGGCTTAATAAAATTCGCCCTCCATTTGTTTTAAGAAACAAAGTCCTTGGCTGTGTACAATTTCATCAGAAGTACTCAAAAATATTTGAAATTGTCCCTCGAAAACATTGACATTGTGTTTTTTGGATAAACCCGACTAACTGTACATGTTTTTTTTTAAGTTTCTCAATTTTATAGGAATGAGAAATAAAATTCCACGCACCTCCATTGTATTTGAATGCAGAAATCTCCTATTGGAAAACCTATTGGGCTAAACAGCACAAGACTTAAGTGAGGAAATATGTTTTTTATCATTTGTGTGAACAGACTTTTTAGCACCAGACTGGACTGTAATAAACACTGAAACACTTTGATCAGTGAAAGACTGTGCTCTTGTCTCCTGCAGTCTTGGGAGCCATATAAACTTACGAAGCGTGACACCATGTAAACCTGAGGTTGTGGTTTCCATTTCAAATACCTAACCAGTCTTGTATTGTGCCGATTATTAAAACCATGTGGAAAGCAGGTTCATTAGACCAGAATATGTTTTGTTTGTTTTTTATTAATATATTGTTCATTCCTGTTTCTGCTTAATTATAATAACCAAACTACTGTGATGCTTTTTCTTTCTCGTTGTTTTACTACTGTGTGTTGTTGCTTTTAACAGGGTGAGAGACTGTGGCACATCCACAGCAGACTGACACATCTCAACATTATAAAAGCACATCGCTCCAGGCAGCAAACTCTCATTCCTGGATAATTTATGGGGAACATTTGAACCGTCAGATACCTTGAAAGGAATCTTACACACAAGACAAATCAGACATATATGTTGGATGGCAGTTAAATGGATGCAGCTGGGATAAAGATGGTGCATTATATCCAACAGGTGCGCTCTACAAGCGTTACATCTACAATGTGGTTACATCTGCAGGAGTGGGGCATCTTCATGCATCAAGACTTGAGCCTGATAACAAATAAACAGCGGATATCCTTGAGGGAACGCATTTAGCGTCTTATCTGAGCTCATCATTTGCAGGGACACACTGGAATGCCGCTGGAGTTCATCCAACCACAACATGCTTCACTTGTGGTTTGTGACATCTCAAGGATAAAACCGCCCGGGGCTGAATCAAGCGACTTAACAACACACTGCCCGATTCATAAGAATTGCATTCATTCAGGGCGTGCTGGAGAGGAGAGAGAGAGGAAGAATGGTGGGCGGAGGGGAGAGGGACCGGCGTTAACAGGTCGGCTCTGCAGCAAGGGGCAGAAATTCCAGGGCGGACAATGAGCTTTCTTGTTCCCATGGGCTCCTTAATGAAGGGGTGTAGCTGCGTGGGCAGAGGGTGCAGGGCAGGGCTGAGGGAGAGTGCCGACTGATAGACGTGGGAGATGGAGAAGCAGCTCATTTAGAGACAACCCTGCCCTTATCTTCTCCTCATCAGCCCAGCCTGCATCTGTCAGCATCCCCTCTCCCTCTCCGGACCATTTCTCCTTCCTTTCTAGCTTCATTTCCTACCCATTGTTTTGTTCCTTTTTTCTTCTTAATGGCAGCTAGGGAAGTGGACACTCGAGTGAGCTACTGCCTGGAAATAACATAAAAGATGAATAATGAGGCTGTGCGGAGAATGACCGGTTCTTCACGGCATTCTGGGTTTTGAGTCACTTTAAGTTTTGGACGGACACCTCAAAAAACAAAATCAAATCAGTGTACATCTGAAACACTTTAGGATTTCAAGGCTGAGAAACTCAGGGAGGCTATTCCTGGGAAAGAACTGAGTTTAAGTCAAGTCAACTGAACGAATGCCGCCAGCCTCCTCCGAGACTATAAATAACAGCCGGAAGAGGCTATGCCACGCCTCAGCAGCAGGCAAGTAAATCCGGGTGCCAGGAATATCCCCTTTACCATCATGGGGAGGAGAGATGCCAGGCGAGCCAGGGCCTGAGGACTGGCAGCCAACTCTGAAACACACACAGGCAGACAGGCACCAGGAATGGAAAGCCTGTACCGCAGTCATCCTCAGTGAAGCAGGGCCAGCACTGTCATCCGCCCGCTGCAATCCTGTCAACTCCAATCAGCCAGCACACCATGGAGATTATTCGAAAAGCAATGGAGGGTTTAAGCTTTCAGAAAATGGGTTTGGCTAATGCGGGCTGAAACCTGAGAAGAGTATATTACAACTGTTTTTATGAATGAGTTACCTGCAGTATTTTTTCACACATCGGGAGCATTACAAAGCGACTTTTGACGACAGAATTACTCATCTCAACCTACCCTCCGTCTGTTCCTAACATACCACTGTCCATTGTGTTCTTTACAGTGAGATATTAAAGCTACACAAGACAACTTTGCACGTCTAGCAGCAGCAACCTGCAACTCAGCAATTTTTTTTAACCAACATTCCCAATTATTGATTACTTAAAGAGTCAGTCCACCCAAATCACAATATAATATATTTAGTCACTTAGCCCCTAGTGGTACCCAGCGATGCAGGTACTTGTCTTTGTTACCTCCACCTGGGACGTTATGTTTATGTATGTTTTATGCTTGTCTGCAGGATTACAGAAAAACTACTTGCCTGATTTTTATAAAACTTGGTGGAAGTTTTCTTAGCATGGGCCAAGGAAGAACCTATTCAAATTTGGAGTGGATACGAATCACAGGGCGGGTACACGAATGTTTCTCTTTCGCTAACTTGGGGTAACAGGGCATTTGTCATTCATGTTGTGTTGGAATAATTAAAAACATTAGTTCCTGACTGGAAAATCCATGTGAACAACCCCTTAGGTCAGAAAAACAACTTGTAAACAGATAGTGTGTTCAAGCAGTACAATATAATCGTCCATGTTGTTTTCATATCACGATTTAAAGCTAATAAAAACACTGAAGTTGGAAAAACAACATCCCAATTCCCAAGAAGCACATGAATGCACCATTGACCTCGGCGGAGATGGTGCTCTCCGGGTGCAAATCTAGTTTCATATGTAAAAGTTTTGAGTTTGTGAGATTTACGCCTCTAACGGAGTACAATTGAGGTAATGGAATTGTTGATTGCACCGCTTGAAAAACTCTACAATAGCCTTGTGTCTCTTCATAAACAATGTCACTTTTACTCTTGAAAGTCCAGATATCAATGTTCACTAACTGGGCCAACTTCTTTGTCGGTACAAGGAATTGACACAATCTGCTTTGTCAGGCTTAAGTGAAAACATTTTTTTTTTCAACTGACCCTATAACACCAAGAATGCCATACTGATGAGAGGATACAGTTTGTGTTTAGCTTCAGATTTAGTTCTTCCTGTAGCTGGAGATTTAAACCTGACACCAGAATGTCACCTGGTCAGATAAACTTCACCTGTGCGATCTCAAAATGAGAAAGTATTCCGTCTCTAGAGCCGATTTAACATACAAAAATGTGTGCGAGAGTGCCGCTCACACTTAACAATTCTGTTTTAATGCAACTGCTCCACTTCTCTAACAGATTGGGGCCAGTAGGTCAAGAGTGCTCTCAAAGCAACAGTGCATTTTGCGTAAAGTGATGAGCTATCAAGTATTCACTGAAGCAAAGAGCGGCAGCCTTAATGTGAACAGTGAAGGGAGTGTTCACCCCGTTCAGGGGTCACTGCAGTGGAACAGCCCATCACAGAGCCACATCAAAGGCCTGCCAGAAATATCGATGGTTTGGACCGAGGCCGGGACATTCACTACGGCAATCATTCATTGGGCGCTGCACATGAAGGAGGGGAGGAAAGACATTGAAAATAGGTTGGTGTTTACTCTTCCATATCTTCTCTTTATATTATTACAAAACTTTACACAGACAATTGCTAATCTCCACACTCGAGTGGAACACAGAGGGACAAAAACAACAAAAAATAAAAAGTATTTCTCATCCAAAAAGGCATAAATAATATAAAAGACAAACTTCTTTTTTCTTTAAAACAGATACATTCATATGAAATAATATTTCACTACTACAAAAAATAAATAAGTCATCTCAGTTTTTGATCTTTTATGAGAGTCTTCCCTCCAGTGGGACATCGGTTCAGTCTTTGAGCAACCTTTGCTCTTTGAGTTTCTCTCCCTCAGGCTTTGCTCCCAGTCTCTTGTAGTCGCTCTCTTTTCACACTTCGCTCGTCTCAGCTCCGTTCATCGAACGTTTTTGTGTCCTCGTCACCGTAACATGCAGTGTCTCTGACTATCCCATCGCTGGTCCTCTTCCTCTGTGATATTTTCACCACTGACTCTCAGCCTGGTTCCTCTAAACCCTCCACGCTTCAGGAGAGGGTGCTTATGTGTGGGCTGCGTTCAGACCTCCTGTGGGCTGGGTTGGATCAGCTCGCCTGCCAGGCTGCTGCTGGAGATCCACCCAGGCTTTTCGTCACAGTCCAAGTCTGGCAGGCCAAGACTTTCCCAGCACACCACAGGCCCCTCCATGTCCATGCAGTCCAACTCCTCTTCAGCTGCAGAGAGAGAGAGAGAGAGAGAGAGAGA
>CALSCE010009465.1:4710225-4722696 GCA_943593645.1 Bovichtus variegatus | reverse complement strand
ACACTCACACTCACACTCACACTCACACTCACACTCACACTCACACTGCTCTCATTCACACAACTACGTGCTTTGGAGTCACAGATGAGACGACAATCTCCAACATGGAAATGCTAAAAATTTTAAATGAACGAGGCTAAAATGAGCTGCTGTTCCTGCTGTGTTTTGTTTAACATGAGGTTTAATAAATCCCTGCACGTAGGCTACCTCAGTCCGAAGTTAGATTTGAACAGTTGTAAGTGGGAACAATAAAAAAAAAAAAATTTAAAAAAAAAAGCTGTTGCTGAAGCTAAATTTACTCTGTGCTGTAAATCAGAGTAAATAAAGAAGCACAACAGAGCTGCAACGATTAGTCAACTAATCCATTAGTGGATGGATATATCAAATATGGAGATTTCCTGCTTTTTTCAGTTTTATATCATATTAAACTGACTATCTTTGGCAGAACAAGACATTTAAAGACATCACCTTGGATTCTGAGAAACTGGGATGGACATTTTTCACTATTTTCTGAAATTTTATAGACCAAATAATTAATTGAGAAAATAATTGGCTGATTATTCGATAATAAAATTAATCGTTAGTTGCTGCCTTAATGCACAAATAAACACCAGTTTGTGCTCACTCACATATTTCAAATATGCATTTAAAAAAAAAAAAGATACACAAGATTATGAGGGGAAAGTGATTACAGCCGGCACTTAAGGCAGGGTGCTGAACCTCACTGCTTATCGAGGACTGATGGAAATGTGACCGTAGCACCAATAGTTAAACTGCTGGGCACCAGAAGTTGGCACCGAGTGGTTTGTCAAATTATTTTTGTTTTGGCAAAGTTTTTTGAAACGACAACTTTTGTGAAGTCATTAGATGCTGAAGCATTTTGGAACTTTCATTTATACATGAACAAAAAAAAGGGAGTTATGTAGAGAAACAGAAACTCAAATATTATATTGGCAATTATATTGGCCAATTTGGTGATTTACAGGTGAAAACACATCCGGACATGACTTTTACATTTTTGTCAAGTCATGTTTTAGTGAATGAAAAAAAGGGAAAATATACTGGTAAAAATAGGTGCAGTCTATGTCTTGTGTCTGTCACTGTTTCTTTTCTGATAAATTAAATGAAAAATCTTAAAAAAGTAAAATCTTTTGTGTGTAACATATTATGTTTTTTTCAAAAGCATTTAAATAATTAAATATCAAGTGGAAGCAGGTCATAACTACATCAAAACAAAGTCATTTATTTGCTTTGTTATATGCAATATGTTAACATGTATTTCTTGACTGAAAATAGCCCATTTTAAACCTAAATGTATTGACATATTTTGACCTCCTAATCTCCAAAGCAGTGCTTACTGGATACCCAGCCCTGACACAGTGACGAGGTTAAAGGAAAACTTGCGTTGGGACGTTAAAGAGTTGGGCGGAGTGAAGGCACGTCCCTCCTTCCCTCGTGTACCAGGCTCCACTGTTAGCATTCCACCCAGCAACCTGAGCCCCTCTCCTCCGGCCGGGCTCATATTTCAGCTTCCAGAATCATTTATTAAAAACAGATTTCAGAAAGCCCTGCTGCCCAGGGACAGCACTCTCTATAAATCAAACGGCAGAAATGCCCCTCTTCACTACACACCCCGCTATGGACACTGAGTATCCATTACCCTCCCAACTCCCAGTTTATCTGCAGAGTGTGAGCTCCATATCCCCTATATCTACAACAACAGCTACACACTTAATCTGCAGTGGAAACACAGACACACAATCATAAAGAAATAATTCATTTCCACTCACCTTCGACCACATCTCTTTTGTAGTCGCTGTCATTGTCGCTGTCCGTGGGCCGGTAGTAAATGTAGAAGCCTTGGATTGGAGTGTTGTTGTTGCTCGAGGGACTATACTGCATGTGGATGGAAAAAAAGATTACGTTAGACTACAGCAATCTGGTGGGCAATTATTATACAAAGAGAGGGAATGTTCCGGCAACTAATGGCGGGGCTTGTTATCTTGCAGATGTACACGACTGCAAGCAGGATTGTGATTGCACTTTCTGTCTAGAGTTCAGGAAATAATGAGACTGTCTGAGGTTAAGTAAACGTGGGGAACTATCTGCGTCCATCTGCGGCCCAAACTGTGGTGAGGAGGAGAAACAGCTTTGAAGAGAGCGGAATCAAAATGTTGATGGACAGAGCTTTTTAATCTGTTAGAGCAGAGCTCGAATTAGCACAGCCGCTCAATTAAAGCTCAAACACAGGTGAGCCAGCTGGGGAAGTCATTCACTTAAGTACTCTTCTTAAAACTTTTAGTGTTTCCATTGTATGCTACGTTCTTCTACTCCAGAGCTGTGGACTTGACATTGAAGACTTGGAATTTAATCATATTTTGAAAAATTTGGACTTTTTACTTTCAAAGACATTAAATTCTCAAGTTTTGACCATGCAAAATCTCAGAACACAAAAGATAATAATATAGGGGTAGGCAGGCATATTTAATTGCTATACCTATGCATTACGAGGACATCAACAAAGTCCAACATAAAAAAGAAACAAGACCCTTCACGTAGGTTTTAACATAGCCAACAGCTTATCCAGATCATCTCTTCACCAGCAACCACTTTATTTGGAGGTAGAACTAGAAGTGACAGCATCCAACATGCTTCTAATAATCTGGCATTGTACAGGAAGACTGTGTGCGACTGCAACCAACTACGACTAAGTATGGAAAGTCAAAGTTGAAGCATGACAGTTTGGGTTTGCCATTTTGCCATCAACTCTGAATGCACACGTTTCTTGCTCCATCTTACTTTTTTGTAGCGATTTGTTTCCAAATCCAGATCCAAATTAACTTGGTAATGTGAAAATGACTCATCGGAATGATACCCAAAACTATCAAAAGAAAGCCCAAGTTGTAAGAAGTTAAGGATGTGAGAAAAGGATCTATAAACGTCAGTCAGTGGTGTACTTACAGTCCAGCGCAGCATGATCTGTGTGTCACTGATGGCGTCTGTGGATGAGATGTGAGGCCCGACCACGGGACGGTCTGCGATGCGCGGGCTGGCTTGTGGCACCTGGTACAGCTTTGAAGGAATGCTGTGAGGACTCTCGCCGTACATGTTTATGGCTACGACACGAAACTTATAGGACGAACCTGAGAAAGAAATAATATGATAGGAGCAATGTTAGGGAACAGTGGGAATATCCTATGGCGTCCGTCAATAAATTAGATCCATCTTTTAGTTCTATTTAGAATTTAAGGTAGAGGTCACTTCAGCCTCTTGTGGCCAACATTTGTATTACAACAATAAATACTTTTTTTTTTCACCTTTTTCCCAGATAAAACATTTATTTTTTTTTTTTTAAAGACATTTAGGTGAAAAAGAAAGGTTTTAAGTCATAAAAATATGAGAGAAAACTATTTCTATCAGACTTGGAAAATGGATAACCAGAATGTATTCTCCTCACTTGCCTCTCAGGGCTTCCGTAATTTATTCACTACGTTATCTACTTTTTACAAATATTGTGATACAGTGATAACCAAACTGCAAAAACAATATTATCGTTGCATCACAAAATGATCGCATGCTTTTTAGTGCCTTGGGCCAATGGTTGTCCATCTCTAATAAATAAAATAAAACAGTCAAACATCAGCTGGCTGGATAACCAGGTAACATTAGTCTGGATTAAGGTTGACTGATAAAACCAAGATAAAAAAAAAAAATAAAGATAAGACGGATAACCAAACTAGTCATACAGCGTCACACAACCCTTATCTGGGCGGAGGAATCCTGTCATGCTTCACTGGACTACAGAGAGAAGTTGTGAACTGTGCGAGAGCTCACCAGGCTCCAGATTGCGAACTTCCACAGACAGCTTGAGAGGTGAGATATTATCCGCAGCCATGATCCAATCTGTATTGCGGCTGCGTCTGTACTCAACGCGGAAAGCTGTGATCGGAGACCCGCCATTGGCTCTGGGGATCCAGGTGACATACACCGAACTTTCAGTCGCCATGGAGATGGTGGGGCGGTCTGGGGCCTCGGGTACTGGGGCAGAAAGAAATGAGGAATGACCCTTTGAGTCGCGCAAACTTCTGCGAATCCAATTAAAAATACACAGAGAGAACTGGCAAGCGTCATCACTGCATCCCGACTCATGTAAAGATGGAACAAGTTCACAGAGAAGGAAAAAAAAGACGGCATGACGTGGAGGAATGTGTACTTACTGCCTGGGCTCTTAGCCACAAAGTTAGAGAGGGCAGGAGAGAGTAAGAGAGAGAGAAATGAGGGTTAGTGAAAAAGACCAATGTGAGTTTCAGCAAAGTAGGCCTGCTTGTAATGCGAGTAAACATGCACAAACACTGAGACACACACTCCGAGTCGAGCCTAAAGCCGTGTGCAAATCGCACAGATTTCTGCTTACAGCATATTTCATCCAGATTCACTACAGGGTGTCTACTGTCGTGTCACTGTTTGTACTCCAAGGCACAAAGAAACAAAGCAGACCACATCTGAAGATTAAGCTCCGAGGACTATTTAACACAGTTCGGTCATGAACTCCAGAAAAAAGCCCCAAAACTTGCTCAGAAACATCCCACAATCATTGTCTGCACACAGTCCAGCAACAACACAGCAGACCTACCTCTGTCGTGGATGACGACACCAAAGTGTGTGTTGGTGGTTTTGTCCTCTGGAGCTTTCGGGGGCATCGAGATAACGGGAGGCTTGGAAGGATTCTTAATGGAGGTGGTGCTCTTCTCTGAGAAAGGAAAAAGGAAAGTGAGTAAGAAAAACAAGGCCCGACAGGTCTTCAGGGCTATCAGTTCCACCAAAAGCACATGGAACAGCTCCGGATGTTGGCTCTGGAATCCAAAATTTCCTCCTGGTTTCCGGAGCCGTTTAGGGTTTTTATCAGGGTGGGTTTCAGGTTTCTACTCGGCAACGCTGCATTTACACTAAGCTGCATTGTTGCTTGGATGAGTGAGTGAAGTGTATCAGTTTTAACACTTTTCAGGAACAGAAGCCTCGTTCTAATCACATTAAATTGATTGTTAAGTAAAGATTGAAGAACAATAATTTTGTAGTTTATATATTTCTAAACAGGGCCATGAGGTCATGACCTTGTTATTGTTTCTAGGTAGTTGGGGGTTTTATTTCTGTACATTTGGTGGATTTTAAGGCTTTTTTTTTTTTTTTTTACTGTTTGTAGGCAAAAACATGTATTTAGATTTAGTATTTGTCCACCAAAATTATATTTCCGGCAATGTGGAGAAAGTTTTGGAACAAGCATCATGTAGGGAGATACATTTCACAGAACAGTTATGAATAAATACAATTTAGACAATTGACCCTATTAAGGATAAGTCAGATATTTCTGAGGGGGGTGCTGTTGTTCTGGCATTGCATCTGGACATAAGAGTCTGATTGGCATTTTGTTTTTGGTCCAGGACGATTTTGTCAAAAAACCACCCTTGGGATACAATCATACTATGTGTGGTTTCTGGCAATATTTTACATATTTCTGACCAGGGAACATTTTGTCAACCCTTCTGTGGTAATGCATTATTGTAAGGTTTAGGAACATTTGCGGTTGTTATTGTTTCTATTTGTCTCAAAAAAGTCATTTATTCTGATTATGATACTGGCCAATGATTGTATTTGGGATTATAATTGGATTATGTGGTGGACATTTAAATTTATAATCCATCCAAACAGTATATGGCTGTATATATATATATTTTTTTTTTTTTTTTTTTCGTCCAGCAGCTATTTAATAATGAAGTGTCAATATTTTATCTTTTAGTTTATTCACTTATCCTCAGCTCGTCTCATCTGCTTCTACCTCAGTTATTCACATTCCTCAGTAATATCATTTTGCCATGTGCTTGATCCAAAAGTTAGCTTGTTTGAAAATACTTAATTGTTCTTCCATATATAACAAAGCATAATGTGATTATATGGGTTTGCTCTGAAGGAAGAAACACAAAAATCACCGTAAAAAGCTACAGAACATTTCTAAAAACGCAATATGCTTAGCATATTTGTCAGTTTTTGTGAGACGCAGAGAAACGTGAGAAAGAGATGCGCGTTTCTGCTTCTTCTCTGATAAACTTCTTCTTGAATGTCTGTTTAATGTCGGTGCAAAATCTGGAGTTCAGAAACAACCAGATGCTCTTTCACTCAGAGGAGCTGACACCAAATCCTGACATTTACTGTTGATGTTTTAGGCAGCTAAAAATGTTCTTCTCTCTATTGTAGCTGTGTCGGAAAAGTGGTGAAGTGGAGTTTTCAAGTAATCAGTTATTCCCAAAATAACACAAGAAACAGCCTAATACACACGAGTTGAAGGCACATTGCTATTAACAGTTCTTTTAAACGGTGTTTAAGTGTTTTTTTTTGTTGAGAGCGGACGGACCCTTGCCGGTGCGGAAGGTGAGCATGGCTGGCTGACCCTCGCCTGCTGAACTTCGAGCCACCATAAGCACTTCATAGAGACTGGAGGACTCCAGCTCTGACAGCCGCAGGGTCTTCTCACTGCCAGGGACACGAACTGTGTGCCAGCTCCCCACCACTGTTCCCATTTCATCAACCTGACACATGCAGAGACACAGACAGACGGCCACACACGCAGACAAACACAAACACATGACTAAAAATGACAGAGGGAAAAACAAAATCACGTGTCGGTCTACAATAACCCTCCTCAGTTCGGTCTCTTTCCGAGCATGAATATTGAAAGGGAACCAATCCCTGTGAGATTTCTGTCACAATTTCCAACTCTCAGAACTGAGTCCTGCTGCCAGCAAATGAAATAGTATCGCTGCAGTTCTATAGTCAGACCTTATTATTACTGAAGCAAACACTGGATTTTGCATTCATACAAATTACATTGCCCCATTCTTAGTTGGTTTAGGTAAAACACTTCAGGGAAATGTCATGCGTCTGTGGTAAAACTAATATCTGTGTTTAAGACAACGGCATGAAAAAAGTGAAATATGGCAGCCTGTGTTTTTTCCCCTTACCTTGCGGTATTTGACAAAATAAGCGTTGATTTGACTCCCTCCATCACGCCCCGCCCTCCATTCCAGGTCGTAAATATCCGGCTTGTGGGTCTGAGGCGGGCTGATGATGATCGGCGCCTCTGGAGTGGGACGGTCAACAATCCTGTCAGCCGGCGGGTTGACCGCGTCGCCTCCGTCTTCGGTCAGGAAGCGTTCGTGGCCCTCGTCGCTCTGCATGGGGTGGAGCGATGGCGAAGCCTCCAGCAGCACACCAGCAGTGGAGCCCAGCTGTGGATCTGTCAAGGAGGGAAAGCAAAGATTATTAAAATATAACTGGAGTCAGGTCACAGTTCAGTCAGAGACACAACACTTTTAATAAATCTGGAATACAAACAGTGACAAAATCCCGTGTTTATTCCTCCTTGAAAGGAAAAGGTGCAAAAAAAACTGTTTCCAGGTCTCACCATTCTTACCTTTTGAAAAGTCTTTTATAGAGGTTTTAGTTCAAAATGCAATTAATCTTTCATCTCTCATCTGTTTTGTGAGTGTGAACCTTGTTGAAAGTAACATTCTCTAAATGTAAAAATATTTTTTAAAAAGGCATGTCAACACTTCAGCAGCAGAGACTTCAGAAAGCCATTTGGAATCAAAAAGTAAAGTCTCCACATCTGTCACAAAGTGTTACATAAAGATAAATAGTTTGGACTATCTCTGTACATAACTGCACATATTCTCATACTTTTTGCACATTCTCTGGACAATATTTTGCACATTCCTGCACAAATATGTGTTCTTAGTTTCTAAAACAGATCATTTGTACACATTTTTTATTGTCACATATTTTTATTTTATCTACGGTTCTCAACTGTTGCAGCACTTGCTTTTATCTTTTATTTTCTCTCACTATGTTACTTGTTATGCACCAAAACACCAAGGCAAATTTCCTGAATTTGAAAATCTGGCAATAAACCTGATTCTGATTTCTTATCAATATTTCAGCTCTAAAATGCATTTTGGCACATTTTTGCATCACCATATATTGTGCCATAATATAGTGTTTTATGTAACTGATCAATCATATATGAACATTGTAAGACTTCTATTTAACCTACAGTATCTCCTGCATAACATTAGTATATTTTCTATTAACCGCTATACATCTTTTTAAATTGTGAATATTTAGTTTCTTGATTAAGAACATGTATCCAAGTTGCGCTGAGTTTTGGACACCCGTCACTGGAGAAAGCCCAATATAATAAAAGCTGAAGCAACGGCAACAAAGTTGCTCAGTCAGTGACTAACCGAGGTGGCCCTTCAAGTCCACAGAGGAAAACCAGTGCTGGAAAGTTTTACATTTGGAACAAGCCTTTTAATCTACATAAAATAACAAGAAAAACCTGGATCTCGGCAGCACTACATAATCATGCTTTGTTTGTTTTTTTTCATTAAATCTTTGCCAGAGCGGTCCACCTGGGCGAATCATGCATGCTGGGAGCCTTATTATGGCTGACACCGGTTTGGCAGAGCCCGGGTGGAATTTTTCACAGACGTTTGGAGGACACTGTGCACAGCGCAAGAGCAGGGGCCGCTGGACTCTGAGCCACACCACTGAGGTCAAAGAGCACTATAATTGAATATTAAAAGCTAAACAAGTTAGTAAGGAGGTTAAAGAAGCAAGGTTTGGGTCCTGGGTCCAGTTTGGGGTTGTTTTGTGTGCGGCACCGGTTCACTTTCTAAAACAAACAGGCCCGGAGCTGGTAACACTAGACCTGATCCTGGGATTGTGGCCAGCTGCCGCACATTCCGCACGCCAACCATTAAAATACCGGAGAGAATCAGACCCCAGCACTACATCCAGTCCAACACACTCTCTCGCACCTTCCCTCCCTCTGTCCTCTCCACAGCTCTGACTCATAGCTTAACCAGAGCCGGGGCACACTGATGCAGGAGGAGACAATTAAGGCCACGCCGTTCTCACTGTCCTCATGGAGAGGAGTGATAGGTCTTGGGTAAGTGCTACTACACCTGGACCGAGATACGCTGCCAGGTCCTTCTCAGAAAAAAAGGTCAGTCCATTACACATGAACACCTGGGAGTAAATGTGATAGTAAATCACAGAGGATTACCAGCAGAGACGAGAGCCTCAGTTTGGAGCTCAGCTTATTGGACGACAAGTGAATGTGTGTTTTGTATTCCTGACTGACTGCTTGGACGTCACAGCAGCTCTTTACTGATGAGGTGAGGAGGTGGCAACGATTATTTTTATTACCAATTTATCGGTTAATCATTTGGTCTAGAAAACGTCAGAAGTGATTTATTCAAACTGTGATTTTGTCAGACAAGCAGTCCAAAACCCCAAAGATATTCAATGAAGACGATATATTAAACAAAGAAGGGCAATAAATCACTGTATGTTTCTTTTGTTGCTCATTAATAAGATATTAATAGATTATCCCAGTTGTTTTTGATACATTTTCTGTCAATCAAGTGATCAAATAATCCGTTCAGCACTTGTTGGGACTATAGCGAGGCTACTAGCTTTGACATGTTGGAGCCGGGAGGATACGGGGACACCACATCTCCCCTGTGGTTCATCCACTTAACAGATGAAAGCGGGCTGTTGTCATGGTGATGGAAACAACGATACCAAACAGAAAACCAAACAGATTTCAGATTGCTCTCTGTGAAGAATTACTAATAATAACAGACCACTCACATCAATGATACTGTTTACTTTGAATGCAAAGGGCAGGCGATAAGCTGCGGTGCCGGGTACCTAAAAAACAACCGAATGCAAACTGACCTCAGAGTTTACCTCTGCTGGGCACATGCTGCTTATCAGCTTCATATGCTGTTTTGTGTATATTCGCAGCAGAAAGATATTAAATCTCATTCTTCTTCCTGCAGTCTGTTGATGTTTTGCAGTGAAGCCGCCTGATCCCGTCTGACTTGTACTCCCCGTGTACCACATGTAGCTGTAATCATTCTGCAGATAGAGGGGCGAGCTGAGGAATGGGGCCCTGCGTAGAGCGGCTGCAGAGGGAGAAGAGGGGAGTCTTGAGGGAGAGTGGTGGAGGAGCGGGGGGGGACGTTGTGATGTGTTAATAAATAAAAGGCAGTTGTGTATGATGTTGACAGCTGGGTGGTCTGGTCCTCGTCATAACCCGCCACGGCTACTCCTTACATTCCAGTGTCCGGGGGCTTATCCCCGACAGCGTGCACAAAGCTCACTCTCACGCTCAAGCTCAGTTCAAGGCTCAGGAGGAGGGCGGCCTTGGCTAAGCCTCTCCTACCAGCCCTCAGAAACACACACACATTCACACTCAAAGAGCAAGGACTCTCTGCGGATACTGTATGCGCAGGCCCACAGAGATCCCGCCTGGTAAGATGCCTTAACCCTTTCCAACACTGGCAAGACTTTTTCTAACAATTATAGGTAAGTGGCACATCTCAAAATGCTTCCTTTTGTATCCGTAAAGTCTTGAGCTCTGCAAGGCCTCCAGTGTCAGCGTACAAACTCGTAGCCTGAACCAAGTCGGCAAACTCCTAATTGCTCCAACATCGTCAGCACAGCTTCACTGCTTCTGTTCTTACCTGTCACAATAAAAGCACTAGACAACAATGTTGTTGCTCCAGTTGTCTTTGGGACAGTGGCACCAACAATAACACCACTTGGAAAACGTTAAGACGGTAAAAGTTGAAAAGATGTCCGTTTCCACTTTAACTTATTCATCAAACAAAAAAGCCAAACATTCTCTGGTTCCGGCAGCTAAAATGTGAAGATTTTCTGTGTTTTAAATCTTTCTAATTTGAATATTTTTGGGCAATTTGAAGATCTCCCCTTTGGCTCTGAGGATGTGAGAGGCATCCTTCACTATTTCCTGACATTTTATAGACTGATAAACTTATAAACTGATTAGTTGTTTAATATATAAATAATTTTACGGATTAATCAACAATGAAAATAACGCCTAACCCCAAAGAAACACCTTGTGAAGAGGCACCTTGGACATGTCATTATTTGCTGCCTGCCTTTGAAAAGCACTTAGTGGGTTTGAGGCATTCAGTGGGTTAAAATAATTCTTATTATTACTAATACAAGCTTATTGAAGCCAATTAACAAATTAGTTTAAGATGACTGACACATACCTGTCTGCGTCGTGAGGATTCCACATGACTGTGCCGATGAGATCCCGTTGTCCAGCAGACACTGAAACACGCCCTCGTCCTGCGGCGTCACACCTGCAATCACAAGTGAGGATCCAGAGATCTGAAAGTGCCGCGATGGGGTGATGGGGTCAGCGTTGAACAGCCAGGTGATGTTTGGTGAAGGGTTTCCCGTCGCTACGCAGGCAAAACGAGCGGAGGAGCCAGGAGAGACGAGCTGGCTGGTCGGGCCCTCCGTGACAGACACGGGCTCTGTGGAGGAGAGGGAGTTTAACTTCACCTTGGGGTCTGCTGCAAACAATCCCCACAGCCCAACACCCGTTCTTGTGTTTTTCTTACCAAGAACATTCACAGTATAGTTAGCGCTGATCACAGTCCCCTGCTTGGTCTCAGCAGCACAGGTGTAACTCCCTTCATCACTCCTCGTCACCGCAGCAAAGGCCAGGTTGTTGTGCTGTCGTTGGTGGGAAGGCCCCGGTGTCACCTCCTTACCGTTCTTAAACCATTTGGCTGCTGGTGCAGGACTACCAGACACGACACACTCCAGGGTCAGCGGCTGTGACTGCTGCACCAAAACCGTCTGTGGGGCGGTGGGGTAAACTATCCGCACTGGGGGGGAGGAGTCTGAATCTAAACAAACAAATGACCCACGTAAGCAGACCATAACTGGTTCCTACACCTTTTGTTTAAGTAAAATTCAAGCACTTTTCAAGCATTTTCAAGGTGCATTTTCAAGCTTGTCCAGCACCGTACAGCTGTGGTAAATTACATATTTATATATGGTACATACAGTATATACAGTAGGCTTTATCGTACTATAAACAACCACAATTATTTTTGCATGACAAAACAGCCACTAGACGAATTATTTAAAATTCAATACAATCTTTACTGAAATGTGCAAAATAAGGGAACTATGTTATGCAATTACAATTCCGAGCAGTTTAAAGCCCTTTATTCAAAATCAAAGCACTTTTGAATCCTTGAACACATCACACTAAAATGCAAGTGTTTTCGAGGAACATACAGACATGAAAACTGAAAGGTCATCAGACTTACGTTTCACTGACAGCTTAGTACCATGAGGCTGAATGACGGTTTCCCCGCTAACAGGGTTGAATGCACCACATTTATACATGCCCTGGTGCCGGTCGGAAACAGAGATAATCTGGAGGTTTCCAGACGGAAGAACTAAATAGTCATCTGAAAAGAAAAGGAAACAACAGTTTCATTAATGGCACAGAGAACTTTTACAATATCAAAATTGTGTGTGTGTGTGTGTGTGTGTGTGTGTGTGTGTGTGTGTGTGTGT
>CALSCE010009465.1:4673204-4702917 GCA_943593645.1 Bovichtus variegatus | reverse complement strand
GTGTGTGTGTGTGTGTGTGTGTGTGTGTGTGTGTGTGTGTGTGTGTGCAGGAGGACAGAGCAGAAGCAGTCCGGGAGGCGCGAGGTAACAGCGGGGCCAAGCGGGTCCCAGAACCCAGAGACGCCGCAGCCCTGACAACACGGCTGTGGTGTGGGATCAGAAGAGAGGAGGAATGAAAGGAGAGGCCCCCGGGGATCAGACAGTCACATCCCACAAAGCCCTGTTTACCAAGGACACACACCCACCCCCCCCCCCCCCCCCCCGACATCTCCGTTCACCAAAGCCCGACCCTCCCAAAGTGCCAGGGCCGGGACCTGGGAGACAGCGCTAATTCTACCCCGAGGCGTGTTGGCCGAGGACACAAACAGAGAGCTGAGAGGGGAGAGAAAGGGAGGGAGGTAGAAAGATTGAGACAGAGGGGACTGAATGGTACAGTATGCAAGACCCATCTTAATTGGAGATTGTTCTGCAATGCCTTCTTTTTCCTGGGAATCTGTGAAGGGGTGGGACAGGAGGGTGGGGAGGTACGGTTGTTTCCCAAGGTCCTGAACAGCGGGATTAACCACAGGGGCGAAACTCAATAGCGGCCTCGGACACTGGAAACAGATCTCCGGGTATCGCCACCATACAAGGCCACCTCAAGACCTCTTGCAAAGCACATGTAACTAACAACCCTTCCCCATTGTCGGAGCTCTCTGGGCCCTTCCGGCTGATTTCACAGGCCTTTCAGCCCACAGGGGAGCGTCTGCTCAGACGAAAAAGGTAATTCTGATGGAAAGAAGGAATGCACAAGAAGGCCGTCTTGCCCGCAGGGTGCGTTATAACACTGATCTCCAACATGTGCCAAGAGTCTAATTCATCAGGCCAGGCGAGAGGGGAGCTGGGATTGTGCAGCCGTGGCACCGAAGCAGAAGAGGCCACAGATTCACATTCCTCAATATCAGCCTTGATTAGAGAGATGATGGGAAAACAAGTTGATGCAGGGGAGGGGAAAATGATCAAGTTTGCCAAATGCCTTGAAAATGTCCACCTTCTCTGGGGGAGGCAAGACACTATCTGTGTTTTGAAATGCTGTTGTGTGGGCTGTGAACTATGGGCATACAGTGATGTGATCCAGCCGCCCCCACCCCTTCTCCCCTCAGTCTCTCGTCCCTCCCCAGCTCTCCTGGATTCCATCACTGCCCGTGTCTCTACGGCAACAAGCGGCCAAGACGCAGACAACAGTCTCTGTTCAGTCTCCTCCTGATAGGTCCTTGGCTGCCGACCAAAAGTACTTTCAAACTAAAACATATATTAAATAATGTAATTTCAAACATATACAACAAAAACAAAATGACAGGGTGTCCAAATGGATATGAACAGGACGTTCTGCAAGGCCAATATTAAAAACCAAGCAGAAATAAAACTCAACTGGGTTGCTTTCAGGGTGTTTGTCTCTTCTTTGTTTGTCACATTCGAGAGGCGTGAGAAAGAAAGTACACACAAAAGTATTTTCATTTCTCAGAATGATAAATTGACTCGGCAAATATAATAGAGCGACGGTCAGACATTCACAGGGGGAGGATTTACGGGACAGAAAGCGGTGCCTGAACTATACAGCCAGCCGGCAGGACAAAAACGTACACATGTAAAAAGGTTAAAATATATTTAGTCTTCCTCGCCAACTCCACAAATCTCTTGCAAAAACCCAAACAAACAAACCAGCTCTCTTGTACGTACACGTTTGAGGACCCAAAGATAAATATGCAGTCCTAAACGGAGTGTGTAAACGCTTTATTTAGTTTGTCTAAATGTTTATCCGTCTCAACTTGTAACACTCCACGCTTGTTGTGCAGCAAAACAAACTTGGTGGTCACACACACACACACACACACACACACACACACACACACACTGGCTCTTGGTAAAAATCGAATAAACCTCTGCAACATATTTAGGGTCCAGGCTGCTCATTGCTGCAGTGTTGAAGGTGAGAGGAGCTTTTGGCAGATGACGTAGTGCTCTGATGACGCCAAGAGAAACACAACCTCATGAAAAACAGCAAAACACATCAATAATGGAGAAACCATGGCGTATGCTAACTCGTGCATTCTTTGTGTAGGTTTGTGTGCGTCTGCTTCAGTGTAAGAGCACCACAAAGAGGTGACAGTGACTTGTTTTAAGTCAGTCAAACCAGAGATGTGTTTTCAGAAATACATCCCACAGTAAGCGGGGTGTCTGGTACAATATTACCAGAACAATACAGAAGGCTGGACCAACCATATGTTTTATCTCGCTGACTTAGATTCCTCCGCTCACTTTGAATACGTTTTATAAATAAGGGGTTCCATTGCTCCCTAAGGGGCTACATCTTGGATCAGGGAAGGCCCAAAATGGGACCGATAACCACAGGCCTTGAGGCAGGCAGCAGCAGTACCCGCATTGCCTCACACTCTGATCTGGGAGAAAAACAGCCCTTCAAACAAGTAGCGTGTTTGTCAGCCGGAGGGGAGTGCCAGCCACTAGTTTTGCCTTAATATAGTCTTGCTGATCCCTGCGCTGGCTTTTCAACAGCACACACACATTCTGGTTCACAGAAAACCCATGTCAGATGTGACTTATTGGTTCAACATTTGAAATAGAAAGCTGCGGTTGCTCACAGTTTCAAGAAGAAAAGACTAACTCTTGGGGGCCCGTGCTGAAGCGACAGACTAAATCAGGCATATTTAGTAGGGTCAGTTTCAGGAAGGGAAAAAAAATAAAATTTTGCAAACAGGAAGACGCTGAGGATGCAAAAAAAAATACTTTGCTGAGAGAGCTGTCAGCAAGGGTCCGGTTCAGAAGTGCACTCCCTGAAATCTTCCCTAGGGCTGAGGAATCGTTAAGAACACTACACAAGACACGGAACAATGGGTCCCATCATATACATTTGCTTGACAATTATGAGAAGAATTGTTGTTTTTGGTTAGAGGCTAGTATTGTGTAAAATGCCACGTCGAACCCTCCTTGGGAACTTTTTGTTCTCTCTCATACACGAGGTGATCTGCATCATGTTAGAGGTGCATAGTATAGCTATACAAGCCAAAACGCAGTCTCTCAAATGATTATGAGCACATAATAAAAAAAGGCATCTACAGAAAGTAACAAACTTCAAATGGTAGGACTAAAAAAGACTTGTATTGTGCTTCAAACGGCTTGGGATCGACAAAATATTCTGCAGGCTGTCGTAGTCTTTTGGTCTTTTCATCAAGCCTACCAGCTACATGTAACATTTGTTCAGAGCCAACAGTACATATTTGTTTCCTGTAGTAAAAATACCCTATCAAAGTGTGTCCTTCTGTGTCACACAAACCACTCTTGACCATCTGATGTTAGGGTATTTTCACTAACTGTACCCGTCTGGACGTTTTTACTCAAAGCGCCGTGTGTGGTATTGGTTTACATTACCTTATCATATTGAGAATGTATATATATTTAGTCAAGGCCTGTATTTCCATTGCATTAACAGAAGACAAACCATCTTCAGAGAAGAAGCAGATCTCTTCGCCCTGTATATCTCAAGCCTGTACCGATTTGTCCCGCTGCATTTCGGTGGCTGACTCAAACATCTGTTTCTGCTGCTCCAAAAACTGTTTGTTTGTCTTAACAATTACGCCCTGATGTTTCTCATTTCATTTCTCAAATCTCTGGAAAGTCATTATCCAGTTTCAGGTCCTTCAAGGTTCTGAATTTTTAGAAACTCAATACGACCATCTGTTGAAAGCTGCTGTATACATCAGGCTACAGTCAGCTCACCTTTGACATTTCAGAGGAGTTATACCGGAGGAAGCATGCAGCCTATCTGTAACCTGCTGGAGTAACATGCTTGCATAGTAAAGCGAGCCAGTGCCGGGCTGTTTGGATCATCTGTCAGAGTAGGGGGACTTGGAAGAAATGGGGAGGGGGGTCCCACTGGGAGACATATGTGTTGTGTAGTTAAAATAATGAAAGTGTGAGCTGAGAGCAGATAAGAAGTGTTACTAATGACAGCTTCATGTAAACAACAGTGGCACCTTCAGCTACTGCGTTTGCTTTCACGGCTTCTTCAACACAGCCTCACTTTATCCAATTCCACTCACAGCTTGTCCCTAGAATAAATTTAGGGAGGGAAATGGAGGGTGGAAAGTAAAGTCTTTTTTTGTTAGCACTGCAGCTGCAGGGTGCACTCACCAACCCAGCAGTCACGAGAACTCAAACTCTTTCTCTGACCTGCCCATCTTTCTCATCAACCCCCTGCTCATGGCTGCTGGGTGTTGTCAATCAGCACCCCCTGGCTCCTTGAACATGGGGGCTCATTGGCATGCTGCCCAAAGCTCCCCTCTGTCCATCTGAAGGGGCCTGAGCTCTGGGTCTGTCCTTGACGAATGGGAGCTGAAGCCCGCAGAGTAAAGGCCAGCATTAGAAAATGGGAAAAAGGCTGCAGTATGACTCAATCCCTGAGCAATGAGAGTAAAAAGGAGTGCTGTGTGTCAAGAGTTCAAAACAAGCCAAGTTTTTTGTTTGGGAATAGTTGCTTGGCGGGTCAAACGCCAACCAACAGTGCACTAAATTCTACTCCATTATACTAAGAAGCTGAAATGGATTAGCCATCGGAGATTTAGAAAATGAGTAAGACTTAATTACAGCTGTCAAAATATTGTGATGATGGTGAAGAGTAAAGGGGCTACTCAGACTTTAGACCTTTCTCCTGTTTTATGACTCTCCAAACATGTTTCTCAGCCGAACGGTTGATCATTTGGAGGAATAATATGACAGATCACTGTGTGAAAGCAAATAAACAACCACACCACATTGGGACTTAGGTTTTAAATTTACTTCCATTCACTTTGGGGCCAGGACTGAGGTTTGCTGCCAGGCCTCGAATCTGTATGGCCTAGAAAACTGGAGAATGGGAGGTGCCCAAAATATACTTTAGTCAACCATTAGGACACACCCTCTCCAACCACACTGACCTCCGATAGACATTCATCCACTTAACCATCACTTAAAATCAAACTGAAAGTAGGGCCGCAACTAGCAATTATTTTCATCTGTCGACTACTTTTGTTTTATCGATTTTTGTTCATTGTATAAAATTTGAGAAAAATAGTGAAAAAGCCAATCACGCATGAAAAAATTCTTAATTTCAATGCCAAAACTAAAAGATTGTTACTCATATACAAACTCATTTCCTTTTACCTTTAAAGAAACTTGATCGTTACGATGGAAACTCAAGTGTTAACTGCTACTATGCAACAATCATTTGTCATTGTTGGAGCGTATGCGGTTGTGTGATTATAATACTGCATCAGAAAAATCAAAAGAGCCATTATGAGAGCAGCGGCTGGTATCATTACACATGCTTACATCCAAATTGCCCACTTAACATAGTTCTCCTAGAGCAACATGTGTTTATCATTAGCGAGCACCCTAATGGCTCAAACATTATTCAAGCTCGCTTAATGGCATAGTTGTGCTTTGTTCGGGTCCGTCTGATAAGAGCCGGGTTTTTAGTTTATTAATCAGTTATTATTAGTCACAAAAAAAACGCTGCGAAAACAAAAACATGACTCTAAGGCTCTGTCATTATCTGATTCAATCACATTACCAATAAGTTACTGTGGGGAAAACCCCACACAATACTAAAAATACTCCACCGGTCTTAATGCTCAGCTTGAAATTCACCAATTATTGGTATTGTAGGTTGGATGTATAGCTCTATTCTGTTGCATTTCCTATGACAAAATTGCCTAACAACACAATACCGTGTTGAAATATTTCCAGCAACAAAGAAACAAATTTTTTTTTACACAGACTGACTAGAATGCAATGCAGCCAAGGCAGTAGTAGTTAGAGCGAGGCAGAAAAGTATTACAGAAAAGGTGGAAAATCATGCGGTGAATTAAGTCAGAATGAGGCAGATTGAAGTAAAGTGGCAAAAGAAAAAGAAAAATGTGCAACACCTTACTAAAAGAAACTCCTGGAACAGACTCGGTATCAAGACTGAGGGAGGATTTCTGAACACAAAGAGCAAACCTCTCTCTGGCCCTGTCAAAAGCTCACCCAATATTGGGGAGCACTGAAAGGATTTGAAAGGCATCGGAAGTGTCTTCTTGTCCCCCACCGACGCAACAATGCACGAGCAACTGTTTGAACTTGAAAGTGTTTTATCTGAGAGCAGCCATGTGTGTCCCACTGACTGGATGTCATGCATTGGAGAGGGATTCAACACTTTGTTCTCGATAACTTTTAAGTGTGCAGTTTTCTGAGAGTTACCCCTATGTAACAAAAGTCCCTGTGAAGCTCTGATGATAGGGGTGAACAGCAGACAGAGGAAATGACTTGAGGGAAATAAGTGCGGAACTTGTCTCTGCAGCCACAAATTACTGTCATCTTTTTATTTGTGCTCTAAAGGATTAACAAAAGTCTCATCTTGGATTATCATTGATAGTATATTTACAATCCTCAACATATATGGTACCTCTTACATATACTGTATATCTGCATGTATAACAATGTTGTTGTTTTTTTTACCAATAGTACAAAACTAACTTCACTTATTTGATATACAATTGAAGAACAAAAAAAAAAGTATTTTATCAATGTTGATCAATGTTAAAATTTTAAAGAAAAAAAAAGTCTGTCTATGACTCAAAAAATATAAAGTTTTGAGTTGTCATCCTCAAAAGTTCCTGAGGTGCAGCGGTGCAGATCACAACACAGCAAGACCTGAGCAGAATAAGCTCATGCACACACTTGCACTCAGTTCTGAGCTGTTAGTGAGGGCATTTTTTGACACGTCAGAAATGTTTCTTGTTTTTGGAATATTTCCCACATTGAAAGAAGAGTGAGAGGCTGAAGAAACGTGTGAAATTGAGCCAATAGGAACACAGCAGCTTAAAAAGTGGTGTGTTGATCTTGATCAGACTAAGTTTATGCATCTGCATCTTCACAGTTATTTTTAAAAGATTCCCTTTTGCCTTTAGTGTTTTTATCATCTGTGTAACTAAACTAATCCCAAAATCACATTCCAAATCAGTAAACAATGACACCATCCTGCGAGCAGACAGGTACAGTTGCTTTTGTATGCTTTGCACGGTCATTTGTGCACTTGCCAAGTTTTACAGCAATACCAACAGGGATTTACCAAACCGACATTTATGACACCCTGAGGGGATTTATCTAAAACAATAAAACCTCTCTGTCTTTGGAGGGAGGAAAAAGAACACAACTTTAAATATTAGCCTAAGCCACCATGTTTCTGCCACAGTGGTAACTGTGGCAGAAAGTTGGCTCCTGATCCATAATAAAAGTATAACTTTAGAACAAAGAAATGCTTCATAGATCCCCAGTCCATTTTCACCTTTTAAGACTGTGACACCCATGTGTCAAAGGGACATATTTGCCATTTCTAAAAAATGCTCTTTCATCTTTCAAAGAGCAGAAATGCAGCCCAGCCGTCTGCTTTCAACTGGGATGTGAAGTGAAGTGTCCCTGCCTTCCAGAGCTGTATACCAAACAAATATGTATGCCTTTTCTTGTGTTTCATTCACCTCTGAGGCAACACAGTGCACCGAGCTGTGTCGGAATGCATAGAGATGACAGAGAACTGCTGAATAATAATGCTAATCTGAATGCTTTTTGGTGAATTTGAGCAAAATAGATGGTTTTGCAACATGGTTTCACACAAAAATTCCTGTATTTATTTATGTCTTTAGATGATAATCTTACAAAGATTTGGCCTGAAATCAAACAAAAACCGAATAGTACGAAATCCTAGTCTGACACTTCATACAAACTAATCTGGGAAAAAAAAGTGTTGTCATTGTAATGAGGCACAACATGGATGTTAAAGAGCGAATGTAACGTATGCACGTCATTATTTGGAGTAGGAGTATGCAATGTCCATGTAACTGTAGATATAGTCAATAATGTAGAAAGTTAATTCATGAACACAATATTAATCTTCGCACACGGGCACCCCCGTTCAGCAGACTGCCACAGAGACGGAGCATGTAGCCTCCTGCCTCTCCGTGCCGCTGCTCTCCACTCACCACAATACAAAGTTAAGAAAACACGGTGATGTTTGGGAAACAGATTAAACTGGCACTGTGGCGCTCCCTGCTTCTTTGAACGTCACTTATTCTTTTGTTATCGTTACCAAAGAAGCCCAGCTGGCCTGGCACGTACATCGAAGCCTCCCCCAACCCGCTCCCAGACAGCCGAGCCGGGACTCCCCTGTCTGCCTCCCCTACGGCCGTCCTTACCTCTCTTGCAGGAGGGCAAAAGCTGCGAGCCGTCGGGTGAATTAGCAGCAAAACGCATTCTCCTGGAGGCAAATCCTTACGGGGCCCTCCATTAGACACGGGCTCAAAGTGCGAGACGACGGGAGGAACATGAAAACAGCCGGAGGTAGAGGGGGTGAAAGAGAGTTTTTCGGACCCGCAGAGCAGCGCAGGCTTCGGGGCCAAGGTGCGACAACTCCCCCTGCTCTAAACTCGAGTTGAGGTAGTGGAGAGTCTTCTCCTGGGAAGTTTGGAGTCCTCGTGTTTGGATAAATGCGTTACGTCCCGACTTGGTGTGCTTACACACTCTCTGAGTCTGCCTGTCTGTCTAGCCCGTTATTGTAACTTCTCCCCAGCTCTCGCTCTCCGTCTCTCTACCGCTGCCTCTTCCACACACGCATCTTTGAAGCCAGTGTCGAATTGCTCAGCAAATCATGGCAGCGGCGAAGCTGGTCGTCAAACCAGGAATGTCCCAGCCCCACAGCTCAATACGGCTCCTGATGGGAGGGAGAGAGGAGGGGGGTGTTACCCATATAGACTGTGCATTAACAAGTTTTACAATCTAAGAAGAACAAACTTCCTCCTTCCTCCTCCGCGCACTTACCTGATTTATTGCTATCATGTTAAAGTTAATCCAGCTAAACACATTGTTCTCTTTGTTTAACGTAATGATGCTTGTTTACATCACAATAAGGCTTTTAATGGGGATACATCCATTTTATTTACGTTTTCATTTCTGTTTGTCTATTAATCTATAAATGACACTTATATGCGTGTGATAATGTACAGTTATTTGTTTACCAAGACAGACAAATACATACAATAACATAAAAATCTGCTAAACCCAAATTACATCAGTGAAAAGTAACCCACAATGAAATGTCATGATAAAATCAATAGATGTGTTGCTCTTTGTTGAAATATTTCACCTGTTATCACTTCCTGAACGTTGCAGGGATGAGATTAAATAACAAGGTCTTATTTGTTTTCCACAATAAACTGTTATCTCACGCAGGCGGTGATCCTCATAAGAAAACCAACCACCCATGTAAACACAGTTCATTAAATTTCCAGAAACACTACTTTAATCTGCATAACTGACACCAGCTTGACATGAGCACAAACGATTCATGTTATGAACATTTCTGTGTAAAATATTTCGACTAAAGATGAACATCTTTAGTCGAAATATTTATACCAAAATATGTTTAGATTGTTCTATCCACGAGGTGCATGCATGTAAGTGACTTTACTTTCGGAAAAGGTTGATCTTTTTTTTTTCTCTAACTGCACAGTCTGTTTGCTGGAAGACTTTTTATTTATTAACAAGACCACAATCCTTAACAGTCAAGTGTCCACACAGATTGCTAAAGCTTCATTTACTGTGTAAATCTACCTCCCTGTTTAGGACGGTGACAGTTCCATCTACCGCACAAACAGCCTCAAAGCCAGAAAGGCAGTCCTCATTTTTCAGTGGAATACACTGTGCCCTGTAGATTAAACCAGCTCTCACTGGGCCCATTGAATTGAATTAAAGTTATGTGGGAGGGAGATGTTTGAACAGCTAATAGCTATGGGTCATTTCTGGCATCAGACTAGTTGGTTGGATGGGCTGCATGTTGGTTGGCTGCAGCTATTTCCTCATCACTAGGTGAAACGCCTTCACAGAGAGGCGGAGGAGAGGGAGTTGGGAGTGTGAAACAGTCATCTGTTGTGCGTATGGGCATGTGTAAACAGCATAATCATCTTCGAGGCAGTAATTACGTGCTGCAGCGTTGGCCGGGCGGCGGCAGCGGCGGGCCCACCCTGCTTCAGACAGCAGGTGCAGCTCACCATCTGACAGCTGACTCCTCTGGAAGGTGTGATCCAATCCTCCCGAGGCTGGGTCGACCCAGTGAGGGCCTTCAGGCGGTCAGGGCCAAAGCCAACAAAACCAGCAAAACTCTGACACAGGAGGAGAGGGAAAACAAGATGGACGAGGTGGTGGAGACAGGACTGATGAAGGACGGATGCTCCACCTCTGTTTTCACAGATCGGCTAGCTTTTTGCCAGTTTTTTGACATTTCTGTGTCGTTATACTGTGAAGTTATTTATCTGCAGCACTTTAAAAGCTTCATACCTTGTAATAAAGAATTTTTACTAATGCCATTCAAATTAAATGTTTAAAATAACATTTGGGTTTCTTCCTGACTTATTATCAGATAATAATTATTATTATTATCTGATGAATGCTTTATTAAAATTTATATTATAAATACTTTTATATTTTACATTTCTATTGTGGTGGAAGAACCCTTTAATATGTATTCATTAACATGTATTTAACTGCAGGTAGACTGAGGATATTGACCAGAGAAATGGATTTTTCACAACCTGGCAACCCAAGCGTTTTTTAATGTCTTATTACTGATTTACAAAGTGTTAATAAATGGCGTAATAAATAATCAGTAAATTAATAAACACTTTATAAAGTATGTATGACAAGGCAGTACAGCCCACTTTTATCACCATCATCTTTAATTCAAGCGATTAATTTTCTTCTCCCCATTTTCTCCCTCTCTCTCTCTGTCAGGGTCAGGAGCTGGTTGGAGATGGAGACGGAGGCTCGGGTTCAGAGGGGGGTGAGTGGGGTGATTGGACACAGTCGCATGTGAAAGGCCAGGGAGCTGCGAGTCCACAGGGAGCAGGGTCCACACACAAAGGGCCAGGGAGGGGCTCGGCGGGGGCAGGAGGGACGACCGAGGAGGAGAGGCCACGCTGGGAACCAAAGCTGACAGCACAGACACTTCTCATCCACTGAGGGTTTGGCTGTCTCTGGCCCCCTGGGGTAATATGCTCACTTATCTGTGCGGAGCTGCCAGCTCCACACTGTTGAGCCACGGCAGCCTCAGCGAGCAGAAGCAGCAAAAACACTAAAGCGCACAAAGCAGCGGTGACCTCTGGCCCACATTTAGCTGATATGAAGGTTTTTTCCTTAGTCATATCAGCCCTGATCAAATATAAATAGATTACAACACATTTAGCCAAGACAAGATTACTTGATGATCATGGAGAGGCTGCAAAACAATGTCAGTTTACACTTTGTACATTCAAATAGTGACTTACCTCGAGATTTAGCTTAAAGGAGGGGAAATGAGACCGTCTGACAAGGGCTTTGTCTGAATCCGCAGGCTGGGTTTGTTTGGAGTCCGTCCCTCCAGTTTGCTGTCCTTTGCTCTGAGGATAATAAGCCTCCGACCACTGTCAACAGAGTGTTTATGACCTGCAAAGCAGCCCTGGGTTGTGTTGACTCTGTCAGCAGGGGCCTGAGGGACGCCTGACTCCCAGTGCTATTAAAAGGCACTTTCAGATAACAGGAGTACCATCCCTCTGTGTGAGCCAGTCAGGATTTGTGGATTTTTCAGCAGGACCAAATACCAAAGCTTGATTGTTGTTTGCTATATCTGTCAGATCCGATGGCCAATTTTATTTAATTACTTGAAAGCAGATGTTGTGGATAAAATGCCATGAACAACTTTCTTTCTCTAGAGTGCTTATAGGCATATAGTAGGGCCGTTACAAAAATGTCTAATCAAATTTTTTTTTTTGTATTTTTTTTCCTAAGGAGCCAAGACAAGGACATTTATTTTAAAAAATTTTTAAAACGTTTTTATAAGACAAGGAAAACTTTGTGCATTGCGAAGAAATATATGTGAGAAAAATCACAATATTTTACAACATAGTATAAATGTAGTTCCCCTCGGAGGGCTGTATATCTCATGACTTAGACAGGTGTGTGTGTGGGTGTGTGTATCGCCTCTTTGCGTATGTAGGTCCGGGTCATGTGTGTGTTCATGGTTGTGTAAAAAAAAGAGTGAAAGTGAAATTTGAAGGCATCTCCCTCCATCTGGTTTCTGCATCACTGCGGTGGGATCACATTATCCATCGTAGGCTCTCTGGGAATTTCATCAGTCTGTAACATCTCACTTATTCACAAAGTCTCTCTTGGCTTTACCATGTAGAACAATCCTGAGTGTCCCTCCTGACACTGCAGTGACCCTGTACATCCTCTGAACATCTTTAAGTTTTCTCCCGTCTGATATCGTGCCTCTGTGAGAAATGTACAGGGCATAAAACTGTCTAAACTCCAGTTGTCATACACTGTCACTGTTTTGCCTCAGATGTCCACAGCTCAACAATATACGGTACGTTCATCCACATAAACACAGCTACTGTTTCACCTACAGGGATGGAACTAAATAAAGCAAGGAGGGATCACAGTCAAACGTGGAGGAGTTTAACTCAAAGTTTTTGCAGAAAACAAACTCATAATATAATCTTTCTACCTTTAGGTTTCTTTTGTCATATTTAATGAATAAAGGTAGTAAAATACATTAAAAAAGAAAAAGAAAAACTTTTATTATTATTTTAAACCACAGAAGAAATTGACAAAATGCTATTTTGGTGAAATATTCTCACACATTCACAAGTTCCAGGAGTGGATCCAAAGCTAAATGATACAAATACATGAATATATCCAATTAACAATTGATATACAAAGATTAAAGATATACATAGTTTGTTATTAATCTACGGCTAGTCATCAGATAATTAAAAAATGCAGTCATGAAAACATTTTTTTCTTTGTCAGTTGTTGTTAAAACTCATTCCAAAAGAGTATCTATAATCCAAATACATTATTTCATGATGTAACAAAATTTACAACCAGTCCATTTTTTGAACAGTATTCGTGACCTGAAGCCGTGAACACTGCGCTACTACTCTGCACTATATCACTTCCACCATCTCAGATTTATAACTGATTCCCAAATCGTACGGACGTGTTGTTCCGGTCTCATACCCAGAATCCCAATCGGCACTGACGTGAGGCTGTCATGATAAAGCATTCAGGAGTTGGTTGTAGTGGGTATCTGGGGAGCCGTGGAGCAGGAAGAGGCTGAAGTGAAATATCATTCTTGTTTAACACTGATGTTTCCTCTGGTCCCACAGGCTCATGGTGACCTTGTGATTTATGGAGCAGCGCTGGAGGAGCAGATCAGAATACAGCTGCCCCAGAGTGGCACACAAACATGTGCATACCAGATTCAAGCATAACTGATAGTCTTGGTCTGCATTCAAATTAACGTTTTCCGGCTGTTAGAAATAAAACAAATGTATCCACATTTCTTTTGTGTATATTTGCTTCTGTCGGTGAATCCTGGGATTATGTGCGTAAAAATGTGACGCTTGTTGCAACTAACTGGCTTTCCAGCTCATTCTGAATGGCATGAAGTGATGTAGAAAATGAGCTAGATGAAGAGGATTAGGATCCGAGACTGCTAGTGCTTATCAACTCCCGTAGCACTGGAGTGTAGCCATGGAAACAGGAAGTGAGAGGCAAGCGTCCAAGATGGCCACCAGCTTGTGAATGGGTGCATTCCTCAACGACAGGGTGTCTGCAGGAGGGAGGAGGGGCGAGCGAGTGTGTTTACTCCAAAAAGGGACTATATAAATAGTAACTGCTGCTGTTTTAAGGACTTCCTGTCACTAGGTATTCCATAAAACAGTAGTTAAATAAACAATCAGTTTCCCATTGGGGCTGCCTTGTCTATACTGAAGTGAGGTCTGCAGTGGGTTCAAACCAGGACCCCGGCTTGTGGATTTTAAAGCCCCAGACTGCAGTCATGGAGCTGTTACAGGTCACCACACTCTCTTTCACTCGGTATCCCGTCTGGTCATATAACCTCCACACACACAAACTGAGCCTGAATTCCACATTCAGCATCTTTTTTTCTCTGCCGAGTAACTTCTCTGCTGACTTTTCAATGAGCTCTCTTCATTGTTTTGTTATGCGAGCTGTGCATGTGGTGCTCCTCTGTTTGCCATTACGTTGCATGGGTTCAGGGCACTATAATGATCTGAGCAGGACTTCATTCAGAGTGTTAGAGTTAGAGAAATATTAAAGTGGAGACTAAAGGAAATAATGTCTTGACGCAGTTTAGTATTTTTTGTTTCCCAGCATATTAGAATTTAAAATAAAACAGTTACTATAAGGTTAAATGGTTGACTTTAATGAGCTTTAATTTGAGGGTATTTACATCCACTTTGGAACTATTTAAAAGTAATAGAAGTAAGTGCTCAATCACTGTCACATGCAATACATTCTAAAGTCTCTTAATACAATACTCACATGCTGATATGTACATTGAAAGAGTTTTTGGAGGGGTGAAAAAACTCTACAGTCCTCATTCTGTGTAAAAATGTATTCAAAAGTTCACCAAAAGTGAATGAGGCCTGAGCAATTACACATCTCAAGTGGGGATCTTCTAAGGTTGCAGACTTTTAGAGCAACATTTCACCTTTGTGCTGCTGTCCTTCTCAGCAAGTGAACTCACAAAGTTTCTCACAAAGAAGATATTCTATTCGTTCACATTAAGATCGCTTCGGGACGGAATTTCTTTCTTGCCAAGGACAGGTGGAACAATCACAGCACTCAATGACTCTTCCAATATACAAATGCACATTTAAATATTGTGTTTGGATATAATTGAGAAAGACAACGTATCCTTTAAGGTGCTTTTAAGTATGGAAAAAAAAACAAGAAGAAAACGTTTATAAAAAGCATTTACTTAGTCAGTCATATTGGTGGTTAATAAAAGGAATCTCAGTTAATGTGCCTCATTTTCACACGCACGCACGCACACACACACACACACACACACACACACACACACACACGCACATACATATATATTTATTTGAATACGCAAATACACAAACATCTACCACCTGGCATTGTCAAGAAGGACACCATCCATCATGCCAGCTCTGTTTTAGACAAGGCCATGAAGCTGTCAGCAAGCATTTCTCAACACAGCTTTTACAGAGCCCATTTGTCAACCTTGAGGAGATGCGCATGCCCAAAATGTTTGGATGTTTAAACATATCTCATTATTATTATTGGCATTCCCACAGGTGCTAAAATAATCCACAAACAGAGCACTTTGGTATCAGTAGAGGCCTCGAGTGGTGCAGCGTGATCCTCAAGAGGATCATTCAACATGCCAGTTTGTTTTGAGGCCGAGGACAAGATGTCAGCGTGTGATAGAGTGTCCGCTGCCCTCATCTTTTTATTTATTTATTTTGCCTGTCTCTCCCGATACAGACAGCGCCCTCATCTCGGGAGAAGTATCACTTTTGTTTGTGCAACACACTGGTCAAACACACCATCCAGGAGGATACAATCTCTCCCTCTTCTGGAGCCTCAGTCACAGCCCCCGGCAGGCACACAATCACTGCAGAATATCACCAGATAGTCACTGTGGAGCCGCAGGAAAATGTACCAAGAGTAAACAAAGTGTGTTTGTGTGTGCTGATATACTGTGCAGGTCTATCTACAATTTCCTAGTGTTTTTATAAGTAGCTGTATGGATGCATGTTTTGTCTCTGGAACCACATTGCGACGATGACTTCTGTCGAATCAGACATTTGTTGGGTTCAGTCAAGTCCCAGAGGAGCGACTTCCCCCCGGACCCGGATGGCCTGTGGGGAAATCTTGGGCAGATGCAAAGTGAAGACACTGATGTCTTCATAATGATCTCTGCTTTTTTCCCCCTCCTGTAACTCATGCTATCTCACCCAGCTCTGCCCGTCTGTCCCCCCCCCTCATGCTAGAGAGACAAGCTAGATCCGTGAACAATCTGCTCCATACCGCAGGCTGCGCTCCCCTGCCTGCTCCATAAATCCAGCTCCCTAGGGACAGCTGGAAAGACAGTACAAGCGGGAGCCAGATAGAGCTGTCTGAAAAGACTCCTGTTTCAAATTAGGCTTGCTGGACAAAAGTCCCCACCACCCCAAAGTTGAATTCGTATCTACTTCCTGTATCCCATTTCGTCCAGCGGTTTGGACGGACACTGGAAGGTGCGAGTCAGTCTGTTAGCAACGATGAAGCTGGTGTCACTCTGCCTGTGGTCTCCTGATCTAGGCATAGAAAGGCAGTTTACAGCCCTGTTAAAGGCGAATAAAAAGCTCTCTCTAAAGAGGCCGATATTTCATGGCCTGTGTGCTCCCACAGTTAATGTCCCAGCCCAGCATGAGTTAGCTGGACTTCCTCCCTCGTTGTGCCTCCATGTCCTGATGGACTGAGGTCACTGCAGAGTTGTATACTCAAAGTGAAGTGGAGTGCAGTGAAATGGAGAAATGAAATGTGGTGTGACAGCACATGAAAAATGATAGGTTTATCACCTAAATGAAGCACTGAATATTGTTTCTATTGCTGCAGACTGAAGAAGCAGCAGCTTTGACATTTTTGCAAAGCCTCCCCTGCAAATGGGCAACAATCTTATATTATTTGACTATTAGGTATGTTTATTGTTCTGAAGCGCTTGGGTCATGTGACTTAAAGGCCCAATTTGTGATCCAAATATATAAAAAGGCTTTGCATTACTACCAATATGCAAACTGACGCTTTGGAACCTGCTGCCCCTCTTAAACTGATTGACAAGTATCTTAAATTCAGTATAAAACAACTAAAACTATTTTTTTTATAGGTTTGTTAAGTATTTTATAGGTTTGTTAAGTCTTTTATAGGTTTGTTGAGATCATTAATATTTCTCAACACATCTGTGAAACTGGCCTTTACACTGTATCATCATGCTTTTATTTTTTTTTTTACCCCATATTCTCCAATTCTTGTGTTGATGTGGCCAAATAAATACACTAGGCCTTTAAGCCTCACACATTAAAAGTAAGCACTTATATGTGGTGAACAATAAAAAAAATAGTCAAATGAAGGGAAGGTGTGTGCAGATTTACAGTATACACAGAATCAGAGACATGAGAAAGTGAATATATTTTGTTTAGTTTGAGAGTTAGTTATGAAGGAAATCTGAGCAGCCAGGACAAATTGGTGGCAGAGGAGACAGGGCAGGTGAAATGTGCAGCTCTCAGGGTGGATTGATGGCACAACGGGGAACATTCATGCAGCTCAGGTTCACTTCTGTGATACTGGACTGTTTAGGGTCAGGCATCTGTGGAGCTCTAACCGAGGACAGGTACAGTGTCATAGCAGTCTTAACATGGCTGCTCTGATAATGACTGATCTCCCCCGAGGTGCACATGGGTAGATCTACTCACAGGGTCAGGGCAGCAGAGGAGCATGGCTAACACGACCCTGACCTCTCAAAGAGTCATTTCCCACGTCGTGACTGTTAAAACTCCATGTGACGTCAGTGGTTTGACCACCTGCTCCTTAAAAACAATGATTGTTATTCAATCATATTCAAATGTTTTTTTTTTTTACTGATGCTATGCAAAGCAGCTTCCTATGCTTCATGGCTCCAGTCTGTTGACTTCAGTTTGGTGATTTTATTTTCAAAGTGCCTAAGATTTAGAATGAACAGAGTAAAAATATTAAATGTCTTTTCAGTGGAGTTTTTTAAGAAAATTCCCACGACACTATTCTTTTTCATTCTTTTTCTTATTTGAACTTTTGTGTGATATTGTCGGCGTATTCCTTGTGTGTGTATCTATATGTTGACGCTGTTGTCTTTGCAGCTCTCACTTGTAAATGAGATTTCTAATCTTAAAGGAATCATTCAACCCCAAAATGATCATGTGTACATCTCACCCCGTGTCACCTTGAATTTGTGAAGAAAACTTTTTCCCGCATGTCTCCACAGTGAACAAAGAATCAAAAAACTAAGAAATTATTGATGAATTGAAGAAAATAGGGGCTGCGTTTAACAACATCAATATCGAAACACCTGTTTACAAAGCGTCACACAACTCGTGCAGTACAATCCAAGTCTCATTTATCCAGTCGTATGCTCACTACCTCCCATTGCATTCAGCTAAAAGTTTACAATTCAAAACATTTAATTAAAAACATTCTGCGCTTGCACAGGCGCACGACTCGTCCAAAACATTTTTAAATAGTTACATTTTAGCAGAAATGCTTTGTTCCCCATAGGGGCATGCAAGAAAAATCAAGGTTTTCTTCAAGAATTCAAGGTAACACAGGATGAGTAATTGATATACAAATGATCTGTTTAGAGGTGAAATATTCCTTTAATGGGTTATTAACTAGTTAAATAAATAAAAAATAAAAAATAGTTTGACGCAAAATTCTAAGAAATCTATCATAGAGTCGGCCCCATTCAGCTAACAGTCATTTATTTTTTGAGCCCATGAATGTCGAAGCCCCGCTGAGGTTCATCCATCCACATTATCCTTCACAGATCCAATGCTGCCCCCTTCACAACTATTGAAGACGACATGATCATCCATTTACAGTTTAAAAAACGGTAAACTTGTGTATTCAATTTCTCCAAACAGCTTGTGCTGCATGATACAAACATTTAATAGCCACAAAACTGCACTAACTCTACGTACTTATTATGCTGTGGTTGCACACATATATTTACTCTAATGAAAGACTTGCTTGATACTGTATGGTCCGTTTGTAAGCAGAGAGCTGTGAAGTCAGGGAAATTTAGGAGATAATGAGATAAATACTAGTCTTTTGGACCCACAGTGCAATGGTTTGGCTGCAGAGTACATTGCATTATGCTGCATGTTTGTTTAGAGAAATAATTTTTGCTTTTGGGAAAAGGTTTTGGGCATGAAGGTGAGAGAATAATGACTTAATTTGAACAGTACCAACAGCAACAAGATATACATCACTTTCCTGCATAGGTCATTCTCATTGTGTTTATGTTGCTGCATATTTGAGCGTGATATATACACACGCTCTGTGGAGGTGGTCACACACAGGTTACTTGTCCCAGAATGAGCATTTTGGTTTTGAGGAATTCTCTGCGACTGCACATTGATGGAATTAATCTCTTCTGTTTTAATCTGGCTCATGGATATTAAGGCCATTCTGTGCAGCCCCGGTCACATCACCTCTGACCTCCTCTGTAATCCGCCTCTCCCATCAGCTCATTAAGCCCAGGGAGTTCACACCTCTTGCCATGTTGGGCCCAGCTGTGTCTCCCTAGTGCCCAGGCCGGCCTGGGGTGTCAGGAAAGGCTGCCGGCTTCACAGGCACCAAGCGGGCCCGGGTCTCTGATCTCAGCTGAAAACGCTATAAATCACAGAGTGGAGGTGATGGTCCTAAGTGCTCATTAAAGTAGGCAATAATAAATGTGGAGAGAATGAAAGGCTTCTCTCTACCTGTCAGCCTGGGCTGCTTAATGAGAGGAGCCTGTTGGACTTTACTAATGACTGATGATTAGGAAAAGGGTAGATGGAGTGTTAACTAACGTTTTACTGCAGAGCAGCGGTCATAAATGTTTCACAGCCACAATAAGCACAACTGTGCTTCCTTTGACTGCATAAACACACCTTGTCTGATGTATTCATAATCATGATTCAGCTCAAGATTTTAACTTCATGTCTGATTCATTAGCACATTGTTGATGCTTTTCAAAAGTCACAGTGAACCACAGTTCGGTTGTTGCTCAGTTGTTTTAAGAGGATTTTGGCTTTGTTTAGTATTTTGATAGACATACAGTAAATGGACAAGCCAGTGTCTCTAGTCATCAAACTGACAAATAAATGTTCTCACGGTCATATTCTTCTTATATGTTTGCTGTAAAATGTTGTTGCAGGCTGAGTTATACAGCGAAAGCTCTGATCAGCCTCAATGAAAGCTGAGGTCACAGCTCTGCTAATGCAATTCTCTTGTTTTTCTTCCTTTTTGGGACGCTAACATCCACACTAAGTTTGTATTTATGACTAATATTTAAAAAAGACATCCCCAGAACATTGCCCAAAGTAGTCCTGAAATGATTAGTTGATTAAGTGACAAGTTGATTGAGAGAAATCAGAAACATTTTTCATAATAGATATAGTAATATAGTAATATAGTAGATAATAGATTAGAGTATTCTTCAAGCAAATACGACAAACGTGTCATATGTCAGTTGGTCTTGTTCCAGCTTCTCAAATGTGATGGTTTGCTGCTTTTCTCTGTCTCATATCGTTGTAAATGTAATATATTTGTGTTTTAGACCGTTGGTCTGACAAAACAATTATTTTAAAAACTAAACTATTATTCAATTAATCAAACAAACAATCAATGAATACTGAAAATAATCATTCTTTGGGGCCCTGATCCAAGAGACAGCGTGAACGGGAAACTCTTCTCACTACTCGTTTCAAATATCAAATCTGCATAAGAGTAAAAATGTCAGAGACACATGCCTTTCAGAGCTCATTAACACTACACACGCAATCAAACAAACATGCTCATATTCATTACCTGTGCTGGCCAGTAGCAGGAAAGCTAATATTGGGCTTGGTGGTTTGGGTGACGCAGTGTGGATTAGGAAGCAGCGTGGGTGTGAAAGAGCTCTCTTCAGAGTCTTATCGCCCCGGCAGACTAAAAAACCCAAAGACCGCTTTCACCTCGCAGCCAGGTGGGACGCAACATATCTGAGGAGTCTATGTAGTCCTGATTCCCGACATTTACATTCACACAGAGATTCAGGACTACAAATCCCACCTGGTTCATTTGTATTTTGTGTTTTGATCTAATGTGTTTTATAACCAACAAATAATATTGCAAAGCAAAAGAAAAGAAAAGATCATAATGTAAAACTCAACACATGGGGAATTGGAGAAATACGATTACTGTAAAGTTAAAGTCTTGCTCTCTATGTTTAGAGGAAAACATAGTTGATGCTGGGATTCTAGTGCCTGACAAAGAAATGTATAACCTCAGCACAGCTACACAGCAGCTCACATCATCGTCCTGCAACTCTGTCTCCTACAAATTACGCTCCGATGCAACGCAGTTTTAAACATGTGGTTAACCCTGCGAATTAAAACAAAAGTACTTGGTTTAGTAAAAGTTAATGGTTAGTGTTAAAATAAGTAAGTTTGTTATGTAACTTAAGTTACGTGTTGAAATGAAGTACGTTACTTATGTGATGTGGAATACGTTACGTAAATTGCTTTCTATTTTTCAGCCAACGTTTGAATTTAAATGGGACACAAACAGCAGTCTCCTGTGTGAAAGTTTTTTTTCTGTTTTATTTCACCCATCCATCAATCCATCCATCGAGACCCCCTCCCTAGGTGGACTTGCACAAACTTTGATGTTTCCCTCGAAACGTAATTCACAATGCAGTTTTGTTGCATGAGAACGTCATTTTTAGAAGATGAGGCTGCATCCTGCTTGTATTGTATTATTCTCTTGTTTTGTGAAAACATCAACTGAATTTAAGAACTGTTTTCTATCTTGAAAATGAAACATAAGGAGAGCGAAGGGAGGAGAGAAAGAGAGGCCTGACTGGATTAGGAGAGGGTCTGTTTTTCCTCTCCATGTCAATGCACTCCTGCACCACGATAGATAGATAGTGACGGCCTGCCAGTTGGTTTTCATTACATCCTTTGCACTTTCAGATCTACCCAGAAAAACAGCATCCCTCCCTTCCTCCTGCCCCCTCTCAACTGAGCACAGTTTTCCCTCTGAAGGAACGGTAGAAAATTGTTCCTGAAAGTGAAAAAAAGAATTGCCAGAGGGGACTTTTTTCAATGTATTTTCTAATATCCTCTTCAGACTTGAAGTCTCCCCCTGCATGCCTTTTTTCTTTTAAGTAAAACCCTGTCATCTACCCCGTGGGGGCTACACTGGAATGCTACTTCAATATAAGATCTGTACCTTTGCGTTCTCCGTAATGCATGCCTATGTGTGTCCAAATAGGTCTCCGCACGGGGGGAGAAAGGAAGGCAGAGAGGGGGGTTTTCAGTCAGGGATATGGGAACAAGGTGGAACTGTGCTTTGTTTGTTGCCCTCTGTGCATGCCGACCCAAAATTGAACAGCTATAAAATAAAGCACAGATGTGCATTACTGGCTCAGACTTCAATTGTCCGCAACCTGGGTGGAGGCCTGGTCGCATTGTATTAAAAGGTGGATGGTCTGACTCCCCCCCCCCCCCCCCTTCCCCCCCTCCGCTATCCCTCCTGAAGGCCTGTTATCTCTCCAACATGCTGTGCTGCCTGGATGCCAGCATAGTGCACCGATAACCACAACCAGAACATCTCCCCTCATAGGTCTCCTCACCCTGTTCGGCTCGAGTCACGCCATGCTATACCTACGGGAGCGGCGAGCTTCAAAGAGAGCAAAGTCGCACACGCAACAGAGCCACAGCAGGCTGATTTTTAGCGGATAAGACAACTCCTGTCTGTTCTCTGAGAAGTGTTGCCCTTTGACCCTTTGGCTTTAACGTTGACAAACTGAACTGTTCATTATTTCAATCAATCAGAAATTCCTTCCTGTGTGCGCCTCCTGCTTTAGATCACTCGGCAATAGATGCTTGTGTCTTCATAGTTCGGAACTGCAGGAAAATCAAAAACATGCAACATATTGTGGAAGAAACGCAGATATTTCCAAGTAAGTGGAGCAGCAAATATGCCACGCAGAGGAATAACACTGGAAATAAATGGAATAATGTTAAATCAACCTTAAAGTGGCCTTACATCGACCCCAGCTCTGAGGGCCTCGGGGACAATGCTGTATGTTTTTGATGAACGCACCTTCTGTAGTCACGAGAAATGTCCTGCCAAACTGCGCTGCTGCTCTTCATTTTTGGTGGCAGTTGTCCAGACTCAGACTGGAAGGTTTTTTAGCTTGCGGGGCCTTATTGTCAATAAAACCTTTGCCATCATGATAGCCTTACATCTGTTTTGTTTCTGCATAAGAAAATACAACACTGTAAATTAACCCATAAATCTCTTGAGATGTTCATTTAAACAGTCCCTGTTGGCTTTTCCAAATGTTCTGATTTGTGTTGTGTGTGAACTATGCGCACGTTCACATGCACACTTTTACTTGTGACCCCCTGCCAGAACTGTAAATTCAGATCCCAGCAAGATGAAACCAGAAACTAAATCTGTATATTCCTCTATCTAAAAAATTTGGATTTAAAAACGAAAAGCGTCTCGTGGAGATTTGTTAGACATGGCCTGATTTAACCTGCTGATGATTAAAGTCTGTTCTAGACTTGTTCCAGGTCACTTTATCATAAAATGTACTGTTAGTCCCTCTTTTCATTGCTTATTTGCAAGTGTGTCAAGTTTATTTATTTTGATCTATTTGTGTTTGTTGTCTATAAAACCACATGTCAGTAAGAAAAAGGGAAAACCAGACAACAGCCTAAATGGCCAGGCAGAGGGGGGACAGCATGGGAACTGTTTGCAGCTCCAGAGCCTGCAGATTTTTCCAGATAGCATATCTGCTTCTTTAACTCTGCCAGAAAGGGTTTGTATGGGACCCAAACTCTTCAGCAAGCATTAGCCTGTTGATGCAAAGCAGAGCAATTACAATTCCTTCCAAAATTGCAGAAGTCATTGCCTCTCCAAGCTGAGGCTTCAGTGGGTTTGAGTCTGCATCACAAGACTACTGTGTACACGCTGTACTCTTATCTGTTGTAGCAGAGAAGTGAAAGATAGGGATAAAGAGCTACAGAGCAACCAGGACGGGAAACAGGATCGCTCAAATGACACACAGACAAGTAATCCCTACACTAATCACACTAATTAGTTCACTCAAAGGGGAGTTAGGTCGGAATATTAGCCTTGAGGTATCTTTTCCCTTTATCTTGGGCAGTTAGTGAAAAAAAGCAAGGAGTACCTGAACAAGACTAAAAAGGCTATAACCGTACTCAACATCATTTTTGGGGAAAGCCGTTCATCTCTGTTATTCTTTATTTTACATTAGGATAACATTTTTAAGTGAAAAGCACACGCCACATCTAATTTCTTTGGATGGTGCAGATGTGCGTTGAGACTTAACTTCTTCAACAGTGAATTGTCATACACACAACCAACACCCTATGGAGGAAACCCTTCACTTTTGTGGGAGCAAATACCCTCTTTTTTGTGACTCTTGTTTCATTATATATTTAAATCATAATAACCACTAGTAGATTTAGCGCTTAATTTTCTGTTCAAGTAACTGTGAGTAACAGCTTTGAACAAAATGGACTCCATGTGCATTTTGTAATCTGTTGTAAAGGAGAGGTAAAGCTGTGACCCCATGACAAAATGTTTAGTTTGTCAATAGCACCTTGAAGTGGATTCATACACGGTCAGTGAACAGCCATAATACATTTCAGAAGCAAACACAGTTTATAGGGGGAAGCATTAATGTTCATCTTTGATGTTAGGAAGCAGAAGTGAACAGTGCTAAGTGTGCGTCTGTCTTTGAGAGTCACCCGAGCGAGTGGTGAGTGTTGTGAGCCTGTGGGCCCCTGGTTCAGCAGGTTGTGTGTGAGAGCTGCTGGTGCTGTGAGACCGTCCCGCGGTGTGAGAGCGAGGAGCTGGAATCATCCGAACCCCCTGCTGCAGCTCCAACATCTGCTCGCCCGCCGTAACCAATCAGAGGGGAGAGTTTCGGAACCGCGACGAATTGGCCTTCGAGGTGATCTTTTCAGGGCATCCTGGTGGAGGGGTTGGAACAAAAGCCTACCCCCACCGCCGCTGAAACCCTCCCGCTGCATCCACCCTCTCCATCCTCCCCACAGCTCTCTGGCTTTGATATCTTAGACCCCTGCGTGGAGGAATAGCCTCCCCTGTTCGTACCCCCACACACACCCCACCTCCATACAAATAATCCCATGGATCATGACAGAAAAATGACAAGGGCTTTAGTATCCTGAGCATGGTTGACATACATCTACAACGCCCTTTGAAAGGTTGTTTGTGTCCTTTCTTCCCTTACCTTTCACAGGATAAATTGGAATATTCCCATGCTGGAATTCGAAGGCTTCGCCCGGTGAGGCGGCTCTCATCTGCAAACTCAGCGCTCGAACTGTCTATCTCCTTACTCATCTCTTATCTAGACATTCTTGCTCTAAGCCGAGATAAACTCTGACAGCCTGAGGATACACAGGCGTCATGCAAGCAGATAGACATAGCAACAGCGGTTTTCCAATATAAGATAATCAGACCACAGAAATGTAACTCATGCATAATAAATGAGAGTCTTTAAGATCCTGAGTTGTTGTGGAGGCCGGCTTTGCATTTTATTTGTGAAAACAGAGACACAGAGTGGGGGACTGAACCAGACGCCTCAGCAAGAACGATCCAGACTGTCAATCCTCTAGCAATCCCATCTCAGCACGCTAATGACATGACTCTCTCTGAACATCTGAGGAATTGGCAGATATGCAAAGGAAGGATTGGGTTCACTGAGTGAAGTGCAGAAGGTAATTATGGGGATGGAGTAATGGAGGGACAAACAGAAGACACAGGGGGCACATCAAAATATGTGGCAAAGGGCCCGTTGACACAATGGGTACCCACGCATGGATGTCATCCACTCCTTCCAGATGATAGGCCGTGACCAGCTAGGATTACACCGTGCTGAAATATTTCTTTACATTCTCCTCTCCAGGCTCATATGATCCTGTTGTTTCTCAGGACGACTTCAAACAATCGAAATTTGAGTTGACGCTGCCAAACGCTGCCACCATGGATTGATTACTGAACGGGCCTACACACTTTGAGCTCCTGGGCACAGGCCCAGGAGCTCAAAGTGTGAGGGGCCCCCCTGGCCTTCACCTGTAAAATGTCACTTGGAGAGACACGTACCGACCAGGAAGAAATGCAAAATGACCGCAAAGAAACATAAAACAACTACAAAGAGATGCAAAGCAACTGCAAAGAGACACAAAATAAGTAAATAGGGGCACAGAAAGGCCGGAAAAAACAGAAAATGACTACAAAGACATGCAAAACAACTTCTAAGAGACACTAAACGACTACAAAGAGGCACAAAAAGGCCCCAAAGAAACACAAAACGAATACAAAGAGATGCAAAACAACTGTAAAGAAACACAAAATAGGGGCAAACCAACCACAAAGAGACACAAAATGACTATAAAGAGGCACAAAAAGGCCACAAAGAAACACAAAACAACAAAAACAAAAAAGAGGCAAAACCACCACAAAGTCTGTCTTGCTTCTATGTTGGAAAGGTGGTTGGCCCTTTTGCATGTCTGTGCCCAAGGGCCCATTGTCTCATTACCCCCCTCATGGCTGCCACAATGTATCACATACATCATGCTCAATAGATATACGATACCTCCATTTCTCTCCTCCTGAATATCACAGAGTTTTTCGCCTGTTAATGCCCAGAGAGTACCTGTGAAATGCCAGTTTCAGAGGCTGAGGGGGTGAGCAAAGGGGAGGGGAGAGAGCTCTTTCAGGCCTTTTTTGATCTCTGTAAACTGAGAAGAAGTCAGATATCCTCCACACTTCATCGGGTCATCAGGTAAGATAATCTGAATCTTGCTTGATGAAGGTCTACTAATTAAGTTGTCATAAGTAAATAAAGAGCGCAGGACTTCTGGCTTATTTGGTCTGATGTCTAAAAGCATCTTTCCAGAGATCAGGCTGCCATCAAAGAAGGATGGCGCTAAAGACAACATGGCTCTGGTTTCAGAGCAGATGCGCCCGGGTATCGGGGATCACCTGGGGAAGCCTCGGCCTCCTGGCAGGACCAGCTGCCCTCCTAAAACAGGTGCCTAATGGCTATAAAATCAGGTTCGGCCAGTTCATCGTTACCACTTGAATTTGCACATTAGTCAATCCTCCCTTTCATCCTCTAGGCTGTCAGTTCTTATTCATCTAATTGGTGTTACTGGTGAAGAGGCACTGACCTGCCGCCCTTCACCCCTTCCACCAGCCCCCTCCCTTCTCCTCCACGAGGCCCCGGCCATCTCAGCGGCCATCAGACCTCATGTCTCCAGCTCCATATATGCAAGCCCGCTACTTTTATGCACCTCTGCACATTGAACTCTGCTTAACCCCTGGTGGTGATGAGCGTCTGACAGATCAGACCCGGCTGACCGTCTCACTGCTGAGAGACTGAAGAGGGCCACGGAACTGGCCTTTAGGAAGTCCAGTATGAAGGCTTGTCAGGTGCTACTCCGCAGCAGGTTATACTTTTTTGAGGCAGAGTTTTATAACTGTGAGAAGTTATCGTGGCAGAAATAACATGCCCCTATGTCTCAGCACAGTGAGGCTAACAGCAGATTTAACACAACGTTACACCAGGTCTTTTGCCTGGTATGTGCATTTCATTTGCCGGCCCACTGCCAGATGACGCTGCTGCAAAGGTTGAGTTGGGATTAGCCCCATCTTTGAACTCTATACATTGCTCACATTGTGTTCCCAACACCACCATAGCTGAAAACATAAATATTTACCTATTTGCTTATTTATCTGGTAACAGGTTACGTCGTCAAATTTTTTTTCTGTGATCTCAAGCATATCAAAGAAACATACGGGCGCTGAGGTTACATACGGGGCTAAGCCATCATTTTGGTCTGAACAACCTGTGGGAGGATCAGGTACCCACATAAAGGTTGTGTTACAGATAAAACTACATTCATATAAATTCATGGGGAAACAGGCATGTGTAAAAAAATTACTAAATGCAGGCAGGCGGGCAGCAGGTCATATTTTTCTTAAGAAATCAGAAATGAAAATTATTGTGCAGTATTTTTAACATGTAATCCTACTAATATTACTGCTAATACGGCACTGGTTGCACAGAATTCTCACCATCTCGGCACCGGCAGCAGCCAGTGAGAAAACTTTTCCATGGCTGGATCCGGATCCGGGTTCTTATATTAACGAGTCAGGTGCGGATTTGATTTGGATATAATTGCAGACTACAGGTCATATTAGTTACTAAACTTTGCTAGTGCACATTTGCAAAACTGGACCCATGCAGGACTCTGCTCTGTGGCGGCATTGAAAGGGTCAAGAGGCTGCATTTTTTGACACAAGGTATTATCAGTTCCAAACACAGCCCTACTCTGCTGGTTCGGCAACTTATGAGACGCAATGTACCGACTCGTGAGGATGGAGAGGGAGAAAGCCAAATGTAGTGCGATTGACAAACTTGCAAAGACCAGAGTACAGACAGGAAGGGTTGGAGGCTGACAGGAAGAGAGGCCTGACTTTACTGTGCCGGCGCTAAGAGGGAGGTTCGAAATCGAGAAAGCAGAGAGGACAAGAGGAGGGGGGAGGAGTCAAGCCAACTGCCTGAGAAATGAAAACTAGCTCACTGAAAGAGTTTCAGTCAGGAAGACACAGTGGCTGGTGGGTAATTTATAGCACAGAAAGGCTTGTAGGGTGAAAAACATTATTTTAGCGGCCCCCACATCCTAATAGAAGCCAGATGTGGAGGGATTAACAAAGACCATTCCCCCCTTCTCTTTCTCCCTCACTCTGCCTCTCCTTCTCCCACCCTTCCCTTTTTCTCCCTCACCCCTGTAGCTGGAGTCCCTACTGTCTCATTTTCTTCCACTCTCTCTTTCATACTCAATCTCAGGCTTTCCTCCGCCACTCCTGCATATTTTTCCTTGAGAGTGCGAGATTCACTGGGAATATGAGAGCAGTCAACACTCTGGTTTTTGAGGTGAGACTTCAGAAAGCGTCGTTGAGCCTTCCCAAACAGATCCTCTGTTTATCCCCGCTCCCGCTCGTGTGCAAACGGGAGCTTTGTGGTTGCTGATGTCACTTCACTGCAGGGGTTGCCAGGCCACACGCCAGGCAGCAACAAAACAGCCTGGCATCACTTTACCCAATGCTATCAGGATGTAATTAGTTTCCCTTTACAGTGAGCTCTCCAGGCCACTAGAAAGGTGTGATTAAACAGTAGAGAGATACTGTTGTAATGTGGCGCCAGAATCTTCAAAAGCTCTTCATAGTTGTAAGCTTGTGGCAGCATCACAAAAGCCAAAGTGCTATTACCTGGCCTGGCTTTGAAGGTCGACCACAGCACAGCAGACATGCCATATCAAGTGGGCATACTTACGGCAGCGCCAAAAGACAGCTAGATGAGAAAGTAGGACAGATGTTTCAAGTCAGTTTGAGTGCATTAATCACAAAAATGTGTTGAGCGAGAGAGCTGCCAATGAAAAGAGCCTGCGTCCCTTCCAGCAGAATGGTATCCATTCCAAAGACAACACATTATGTAAATTGAATAAGATCATTTTTGCTCTTCCCTCAACACTTACATCATCATCTGGGAATAAAGGCTTGATGTTGCAACTAGCGTTGCAGCCTCAGAAGACCTCTGCTGCTGGGATGAAGGACACCAAGTCAGGGCAGGTGCTTCTGGGAAAGTTTACGGTGAAGTTTGCCTTGTGGAAGCTTTTAATTTGAGAACAATTGACTGTATCTTGTCAGTACTTACTGTATGTGCTATTTGTGTGCCTGCCTGTTGGTTATACAGTATAGTACATGATTGTGTGTGTATATGTGAATTAAAAGTGTGTTCATGCTTATGTCCATGCTCCCACATATTTATGTTTGAATAACTGTATATTATTGTACCAAGTTGTGTTTGTCTTCAGCTGCACAACTATGTGAGTGTATGTGTGTGTGTGTGTGTGTGTGTGTGTGTGTGTGTGTGTGTGTGTGTGTG